>JADFUC010001397.1:0-80400 GCA_019722365.1 Lithospermum erythrorhizon | reverse complement strand
GCAAGAGGTTTCGATTGTACTCTCCGGGTGTTTTTGTTAGGCACGAACGCGGTAAGGGCAAGCATCAGATCGTGGATTTCACGAGGATTATGAAAGTAACAGAGCGAGTACTTATCTCACTCGGTGTTACATTACGCACTTCCTACTTTAAATCAAGGCTAAACATGTCATCGCTGTATGATTACGGAGAATAGTGCATACACGTTGTATAATTATGTGTGACTCATTCTGTATGGAGCCACGATAATACGATTACGTGATTGTATTTCGTGGAGTCAAGATTTGCTTCGAGGTAAAGAATAAATTTAACTCTCACTTATGTTTTCATTGCTCGTGGCCTTGCCGGGCACTTCGTATTTCTATATTCTCACGCCGCTCTATTGATTTTGATCATGAGGACGTTTAAATGCTTGCTTTGATATTCTTTGGGGAATGGTAGTAGCTTAGTCATTGGGAGGTGTCATCGGAGCAAGTGACTTCGCGCGCATCAAATGCTAGATACGACCCCATACTGATGATTGTGGTTGTGTGACTCTTCTCTCCTCAGGATATTGCGGACGCTATCGCCTTATACTGGGGTATAAGTGCGCTTGTCCTTACTTCAGTATAAGTACGCGATTATCTATGACCACTTCTGTCAGGTGCACGTCAGCGTTGGCCTTATATTACGCATAAGAGCGGTGTTTATTAGCGATTGGTCCATTCCTCGCAGTAGACGGATCGAATATACGCCAAGCATTGTGTCAGTATAACAAGGAGATACGGCAGATAGATGGTTCAATGACCAGGAGTTATAGTCGCTGGGGCTGAAGTCTCTCGTGATTTTATTCTCGCGACAGGTGCCTTATCGGTGACTTTGTATTATATCTTGAAATGTTATGCCGAGACCTCCTTTGAAATTTAAATGACATGGCCTGCTTATGCAAGATCGAAAGATATACATATTTGACTACTATATCTATTGACTGCTCCTCGCTTCTCGTATGGCTTAAGTTTCACCTTACGCTAAGGTTTTCACTATGTTCAAGCGGCTACACCCCCTGCCCGCTTGGCATTTCATTTGGCGCTGTGTCGACGGGCGGGCAACAGCTTCCAGAGGTTGTTTCCGAGAGTTTCTATTCCGGAGCGAAGCAGCTGGTAATCGTGGCCGAGATCCTCAGCCAGCCTCGCTTTGCTGCGCTATCAACCGCTTCTTGATTGTTGTATTTCATTTTCGCATTTTAGCCTCACGGCAATTATTTTGTGTATTCAGATACTAAGATTTACTCGCTTGTCGCCTTGCCGGCATTAATGCCTTTTCAGAGCATGTCATATATATGAGTTGGTTGGTTGGGATATCACCCCTCGATTTTATCAGAATTTTAAAAACTCGTTTTTTTTCTAGAATTTTAATTGAAATCAAATTTTATTAAAAAACGTAGCTTTAAACCGAGTCGCCCATCAAGATGGGCGACTCAGATTCGCGATTATAACGATTCTCACTCGGTGACGACCGACCATGGCTGTTAAGTACGAAAGCATTGAAATTAAATATGACTACAATCTCAAGAGCTTTGAAGAAATCACCAAAGAAGTGGAAGAACAGATTGGTAAGCCTCTTCTATAATGATGAATAATTTTATATAATAACTATTCAAAAATGAGGTGTATAATATATTAAATTACAGATATATTGGGATTTGTCGCAAAGGTCAAGCAATGCCACACAACAAATTCGAGAGCCGGAAAACAATGTCATAAGAGAGAGATATTGATTGTCAATGAATAGTAAGTATTAAGTACTTATTATATTATTTTCAATAAATAATAATAATGTTATTTAATTTAAAAGAAAAATAAAAGGCGGTGGTGGAGTCATTGTCTTATTGATGGAATATGGGTGCAGATATAATATTCTCTTAAAGCCAAGTTGGTTCTTCTCAAGTATAGAACAGGTAAAGATTCAAGTAGAAAATATTCGATGATATGCAATCAAATGACCACCACAGTCCTGAATATTACTGTCGTTCATAAAAAAAAATCTACTCGCAATCGACGTAATTTTATAACATTATTATCCTATTCAATATTATTATTAATATGATTAGCAAAATAATATATATTTCTCAATTATTTTGAAGATTGAAACCAATGAAGATGGTTTTATGGGGTGATTATGCTATAAATGGAGATTCATTGGAAAAAATGGCGGACAAAATGATGATTATAGCTGCACCAAAAATAAATGTCAAGGAATTTAGAGGTAACAATAATAGATAGAATTGTCTTACGAGGAGTAGTTAGGAGATTTGGAGAGAGGCCCGTTGCTCGATTTCATCACGTAGTTAAATGTTAAGAAAGATTTTTTCTTTCTAAAATATGCTTTCTGCTTTTGCTTCTTTTTTTTCTAATTAATTTGTTATTTTCGTTGCATATTATTATATAATAACATATAATTAATTACAATTTATAGGTGAAATACAACTACAGACAATAGGGGCTTTATTATATAAATAACCAACTAAGGAAGCAGTAAAAATGTTGAAATGGTATAAAGTAACCATCTTATTTAGCATACAAATTTAGGCACTTTTAATAAATATGTTACATTATATCATTTAGCAATTAAATTTGTTCCAGGTACAATACTTTAGAAAAAAGGGCAAACCTTGAGCACCTAGCAATGACAAAACTATTGAACATGACTCAAGTGGTTCAACTCCATGAAGTTATAGATGAAAACTCAACACTTAGAGATGTAAGCCACATATCTATATTTAACTTCAATTAGATATATTTAATGGTGCACAAATTCATCACTAACACAAATTCTACAGGGTAATTACTATTGCTTCGAGCAAGGAGTAGCGCTTAATAACCAATCGCCGCATTCACGACTCTCGCAAAGAGATGCACGGCGCACGAGGATTATCCGGATAATGTTGAATGCCTAAATTACAAGGATATTAAGATGTTTCTATATACCGCCGCAATTTATATCGGTAATCAATAAAGTTCAATACATCTTTAGATTTTACTTCAATGTCTAGATAATACTTAATCTAATATAATATTTAATCAGTTTAACTATGGTGTATTAATATTAACATATAGCAGAACTTCAAATCATTATAAAAACGTTATCATAGGACATATATTTAAAAATATACTCTCATCCTAAGTCCTAACTGTAACGAGTGACATAATAATATTAACTAGATGAAGAGTGTATATATATCAGGCAAGGCATCCACAAAAGCATCATGTATCTGTTACAAGTTTTCTTTGTTAAATAACAACATCATTGATGTATCAAAACGAACCAACCGAGTTAGCAACAAAGTGGTTCAAAATCTATTATCATAAGGAGTTCCATACCTTGAATTAAATAAGGCACAGAGCGTACAACGGTGTCAACTGGAATCGTAAGAATATTTTTCTCCCTTTTTCCCCATTTTGTACTAATAGAGTAATAGTAGTATTAGTCATTCTTTATCCACTTTAATTTGTTCTGTTCATTCCAAATATGTTTAGAAGTAGTCAGTGACAATATGTCTTCTTCTTCTTCTTCTTTTCATCACTTGATACATCAATATAAAAGATTATTCATCCTGTTATAAATTCGTAGATACCTCCTCGACTTAGATGTTGTATTTGAAAACCAAACAATAAATGCGGTATTATTTGGAGACGTGGTTGCTGTGGTCGTAGGATGTTCCGTGCAAGAGTATATTGACTCATTAGAAAAGGTATGCAAATTTACATTAATTAGATTTACATTTCTTACAACTAATAGAAACTTAATATATCATCATTTCTTTTACAGGATCCATTCAATTCACCAAATTACGATCACCTTGTATCATCTAACTGGAGAGAGTACAAGTTTCTTTTTAAACTAGACAAAAGCTGAAATAACCCGTTCCGTATAACCATTATTTTAATATAATTTTAGTTGTCCGTTGAAATAAGCAAAGTTAAAATTAACCGGTCACTCCATAATATGGGTTGAACGACACATATTTCGGTATCAAATTTAATTTGGCATGTGTTCAAGCATGTTGCTAAAAAATGCTACAGTGGGGTCGAAATCAAGCGAACCAAACGAGACCTAAACTCCACTTAAGTATCCTACCTACCACCACTAACTTATTTCTTCAACTTTCAAATAAAAAAGAAAAAGAAAATTCCTCTTCTTCTTCCTAAGGTGGCCGAACCACCATAGTACTCCAAGCTTGGTTTTTTCTTCATTTTCTTGGTGAAACTTGTTGAATCCAACCCTCAAATCTTGTTCCCCATCTTGAGATTATCATAGGTAAGCTTTCTAATCTTCAAATCTCATCATTTAAGGCTTGAGTTGACTTTTTATATATTTGAGTTTTCGGTGGTTGACTTTTTAGATCTTGACTTTATTATGGCATGTAAATGTTATCTAAGCTTAGCTTGTGATTGTGAGGTGATTTTGAAAGATTATTGGGGTTAAAGTGGTGTCAAATAGGTAGACTTTGTTGACTTTTCTTAAATTAACTCTAAATTGTAATACGAGGTTGTGAGGACTTAATATAGTTATTAGAAAAGAAGATTGGTTCGTAGAGATTAGCCGAGAAAGTTTGGGGAAAAGTTGGTATAGTATTAGTGTTTGAATTGAGGTTGTATTTAACGGCTTAATTAGTTGGCGAATATCACGTACATTCGAACGCGACAAAGCTGCTATTGTCGGGGTAATAAAGTTGACGATCGAATATCGATTTATGAAGTCGGGTAATTAGGAATGTAGTTACGCTGGAATTTCTGGCGTATACTAACGCCGGGATGTGATGACACAAAAAGTTAGTTTTGAATTGAGAAATCCGTATAATACTCTGGGTTAATGATGTTAAGAAGGCTATCCTACTGAATGTGTTATAACGTATAATTTCTTTGAATACGAAGCCGAGTCAGACTCCAACACGTGACTGTACTCTGTAGTTGATCACTATCATAGCACAAGTCACGATGAACCCTTCATATATTATGTTTATATATTTTGCATGTGTTTTGTCATGGGACTATTTTGACACGCTAGACAGTTATCGGAGTAATGCTACGAGATAGTTGTGATTAAGTGATTCATGTTACGAGATAGTTGCGATTATGATTCATGCACGCAGATTACAAAGCGGTATCGCGGGTTATACCACGCGGCGCCGCTGCGGTACTACGCGCGCGGCTATGCGCGCCAGGCGCTGCACCGGTGGCGCCGTATTTTGATTGCTGCAGAGATATACGCTGAAATGCGCCACTCCTTTAATCGGGAGGTTTCAAAGCGTTGCATGATATTGAAAGCGGGTACTCGTGATTCGGGAGTGCTCAGCGTGATATGCATATCGGGGGTAGCTCTCTGCCGGGAGGGATGGTGTGGCACTTCATCTCGATTATTTGTGAGGCGATTCCTCATTTGTTTACTATTTGGTGGTGGATTCCTCATTTGTTTGGCCATTCAAGAGGCGAATTTCATTTGATTATTTTATGCTGGCTGGTACGCTTTCCTCTTAAAACGAATAAGGTTGCCGATTGCTATAAGCTTTCCGCTGCCAGATAAGACATGCGTGATATCGTATAAGTTATGGTTTTCGGCGTGATTTCAGGACAATAGCTCATTTGTAGCCTGCTAATGTATATGCATACGTTATATATATATAAGTATGATTATATGTGATTGGGTAAAATCAGGTGTTTGTATTCACTCACTTTTATAGTTGACTCCCTTTTCTCTAGCGGGTGTTTTACGCCAGCCTCTGTGAAATACTATGCCGAGGATCAGATGCAGAAATGGAAGACAGAAGTAGCCAGTATTTAAGTCCTCACGGGCCATTCTCCTTTTGTCACAACTTGTTATATTTCTAATTTGTATTCAATGAAGTGCCCTGGGCTGTCATAATTTCCCCTACGTTGTATTTTTATCTCGTGCTGTATTATTCAAAGCGATTTATTTTCGTCATTGTTTGTTTTGTTGGATACGTTGTCGAAACACCATGATGACTGTAGTAGTTTTGCTTTGTTAATCGCCACAGGCCATATTTCATATCGTTATCCATCGATTGCTGACCTGCATGCGTCATGGAATTTATCTTAACTCGCGCGACTACGTTAAGCGAAAAGCAACATCAAGGACAACAAAAATTCAATGGTGACAGAAGCTGTGGCCCAAGTACAAATCATAAATAATGGAAAGAAAAATGGACAAAACAAGGTAGAGATATAAAATGATGAAGACAAAGAAAACTACCGATGCAACAGAAACTATATAGAGGAAGGAGAGTGAAATAGCAACACTGAGAATGTTAAGAGGAAGCGAGAACGTCCAAAAAAGAGCAAATCACAAGCGACTGCAAAACAAACAAATATGTTCAAATCGATAACAACGACAACGATAAGTCTTCTAAAAAAAATAAGAAGATAAAAAGTGGAGAAGATATGCAACAGTTTATGGAATATCTCTATGTTTTATGATTCAATAATTATTTTGATTCGATGTCTAAAACAATATTTTATTATTATTGACCTTTCACTCATTTACATTATAATATATTTGTGACCATCACAATAATGGACACGCGCAACGCACGTTACTCCATTAGTGCTAATAAAAGCCAAACATGAATACCATAATCATTTAAGACTTCGACTTGATCATGCAGTATTATCGCTATATGAACTTAGGTTCAAGTGAACTATCAGTTACGATGTGATTGAGATGTAACTAATTTGATCTCAATTAAAAGGTGATTTATGCTTAGCGAAGACTAATATGTTATATTGTCTCTCAACCACCATACAAGCATTAAATGAATAGTTTAATCTCTTTTATAACTCAATTGGAAAAACTGTTGGATGATCTTGAATGTTGTGTATCTACATTTCAAGACATGTCATTGGTATTTAGTTTCATCAACAAGATGAACTTTGTTCATGAATTGCGCAACATGAAGCTTCAGGGTTCAGATAACTACATAAACAATATTGTCTATAGTATGCACACCACTTGTAAAGTTGAGCGACAGTGGCTATAGTTTGAAGTTAATGATTAAGTTCATCATTTCAAACATTACAAAAAGAATCCAAATAAGCGATATTTAATAACACTTGAGAAATAAAAAGAGAGGTTTGATAAAATCTCATATCTCAAATGATTTGCTATCAAATCGCAATGTCATCAGGCTAAACTGTCACTGCCTCGACATTGTTTTGACTCACATGGTTTAAATCATGATTTTGAGCAAGTATAGTAGTAGCCGGGAACCAAGGTACAAAGAAAAATAGTTGAGCTCTTGTGTAATGTTAGGTGACTACATTATAAGAGCACACAGTTTAAATCATCCAGTTTAATGGTCAAACTTAGAATTGTTTTCTTTGAACTTATATTTCACAAAGACATGATATTTTGAGTGACAACAATTGAGTAATACTTGTGAAAATGACTTTTAACAAGACTCGAAGTTTAATCTTGCAAAAATAACTCCGAGTCAACTCCCTAATAGACTTAGCAGTGAAAATGCCAATCTGTCTAGTTTGTATATTCACATACAAATTGATATAAGTCATCAATGATACATCAAAAGAGATAAGAGTACTGAAGCGACTATATAAATACTATAAAGTTTTGAATTAAGTATCATCGACACGAGTAATGTATTATCCGAGGAATAAAAAATCATTCTGATCTTAAAAGCGTATTTGATAAGATACGTAAGTAAAGAATTGTGTTTAATGAAGCTTAAACACAACATATAAAATCTCTCAATTTGTATACCAAAATCATTTTTCATTCTTACCTTAGACGTGTCACTAGTTGAGTCATACAAGTGTAGCAATGTCAATGTAGTTGGAACACACCTAATGGAATAAATTCACATATAAAAGTTGTTGCACTTTACCTTTTAAACTAAATTTATCTATCTCTCAACCATGAGACAACTCAAGAGTCCTGCTGACAAACAAACTTTGAAAACGGCTCCCCGAATGGACAAGTTAATATTGTGTCATCAAGTACACATAATTTAACATCGGGTCTAATGTCGAGATTATTATGTCATCATGTGTACATAATCGTAAGAAAACCGGTATTTATTTCCATCTACTATGTAATTACAATTTATCGTATCTATAGTATCTTCACATGGCATAAAAAGTAAGTAAATATATGACTTGAATATATTAAAGTGGCTCCTTAGGAGATACCAATCCAAGTTGTTAGAATTTTTCTGCTATATCAGAATACATACCCCTGATGCATGCTAGCGCTTAATGCAAAGATACAATGATGTTAAGTGAATAAATCATACTCCTATAGATTTACTCAGGTCACCTGTTGAAATAGAATTGAATACATGAGTCGAGTATATAACTCACTTTATTCATCTTCAAGATGGTGATTCATCGAAATAAGAAACGATTTGGCCAATGAACATACAACCATAAATGAATCAAACATTCGTTTCAAACTTCAAGTTGATTGAATTCATTGGTTGGACTATGTTCATGTCTATTTCAAACTCATTCCTTATTGAAAAAAAAAAAACATGTTCATTTATATAAAAAAATTATGATGTGAATTACATAATTAGATAATCCTTACAAAATGATTGTAATCCTCGCAGTAGCCTGTGCGCTCCGCCATTTATTTCCTCGGCTCGAGATCCATCATCCTCGGGAGAAATGTAGAAAGAATCGGCTTCGCACAACCTAGTCATAACCCCTTTTAAGCTTAAATAGATTAGAGACGATGAAAAACGCATGGTCTCGCTTAATGTCTTTTCTTAGGGGGCATTTAAAAGCCGACGGGAATCTTCGGGCTCGCACGTTGTTTCATCAAAATGTTCCCGGGATGTTTCGCTCGGTCGGACCGAAAGGATGGGGCCTCGGTCCCATTCTTCTTTTCTCGGTACTTGGCTGATCAGAGGCCTCGTACGGCATCAAGGCTCTGAGGATTTCTGCTCCACCTCTCGACCGAGCGATGATTCCGTGTCGAGATATCGCACCTTGTTCCACGTTTCTTGCTATTCTCCGAGGGACGGACCAGACGCTAGCATCGTAACGCATCGGCTCGATAAAGCAGCTCACTTTAATACGAGACTTAAGATTCAAGCGCTTATTTAGTAATTCGGATAAGAATTACTCCCTCCATGCCATTTTTTAAGGCCTATTTAGTTTTGGACAAAGTTTTAGGAAATTTCAAACACAACTCACAATTCTAATTTTTCCTCCACTTTTTATTACTAAATGAGGTAAAAAGGGAATCAGTTATGGAATTTGTAAAAGTGGAAAAATGTCCTTACATTAGCGGGATGGAAGGAGTACTCAAAATGGCGCATGCGATGAGTTATATATGTAGGATACCAAGGTCACAAATGCTCAAGATCACGGTAAGTGTTATCTCAAGACTTTTAAGAGCACTCACATCGTATCCCCTAAAAGTTATAATAGGATCAAATCACTAAAAAATTAATAAAGTGTTAGGGTGGACCCAAAAAAATAGTTCACCGTGACTATTTACCCCATAAATTTATACTCATCCCTATTTTATCATTGCTTTTTCTCCCCTCATTTTTTAAGCTCCTTTTCAATTATATTAAAATGAAAAAAATATTTTCATCATATACAAATATAAATTAAAATATATTTCATTCAACATCCATATTTAATATATTATTTTATTATTCTTAAAATTTAATTTTTTATCTTAAATTTCTATTAAATATATTTCAAATATTCAATTTTTACTCAGAAGCAATAATGTGGAAGCCCAAAATAATAAAAAATGGGTATCGAGTTGAATTTTAAGAAAATTATAGAGATCTGAGCATGAATGTTTGATGACCTTTCAAATAATAGATTTAAGTTGGATTGTTCTCAGCTCTGGGATTTACCTTCTCAAATTTAATTTATCTTAAATTCGCCGGACCGCCATAGTCCGCTTTCGGGTTCGCCCACGCTCGCTAGGGGCCCACGCCCGCTGCCGACCCACTTACTAATGGGGCAGCGGGCCGAGGTTTTAACCAAAAACGCTCGCCCCAAGACACGCCGCTACGGATTCGTGGACGCTCGAATCGCTGCTGGGCACATCGCTCGCTAAGGGCCTGTTATCTACAGACGTCCGCTAAATTAAAACCGACGTCCGGTACAAGGCATCTTAAAGCGGGATTCCTTAGCCTTATTAGCGGATGTCCGCTTTATTCTTACCGTAAGTCCGGTAAGTAAAATGCTATGTAAACAATAGACGCTTCTCAGTTAGTTATGGAGTTCTGTTAATGACGTCCGGCTTGGATTGTCGACGGCTCGTAAAAATAGTCAAAGCTTTTCTTTCTCCTATAAATAAAAAGAACTTAAACTTTCATTCATTACTCACATCAAATATAATCATTAATTCATATTACTTCAATTATACAAGCTAGTCTTTCATTCCACACATTAAATATATCATACTTCGTTCTTAGTTTTACTACTTCAATTATAAATGTTCTTATATATTCATCTCTTGAGAATAAAATAATTTGATCAAGAATTTCCAAAGAATTAGCATCATCATCTTCATCGATACGCAGTTGTATCAAATTGGTACAATCTTTTCCATCCTACTCATTTTATTATATTACTTGTTTACTTCGTATAATCTTGTTAGAATTTCAACTCATTTAGTATTGTAAGTTTTTTTTTATTATCGTAATAACCCGCTACGAAAAAATAAAAAAAAAAATTAATTTTTCGGTCGGCGGTGGGACCCGGGGATAGTATAAATAATTTCGATGATAATATTATTTCGTAAAATTTTTTAGCCGAATTACATTTATAATTTAGTAGTTTTTGCCATGGAAAATTTTATCTTTGAAATCGGGTTCGTTGAGATTTAAATACGATAAGCGGAGAAATTAACCGAAACCGAACGGGACTCGAGTTTTTAAATATCTAGTCATGCTTATCTTCCACATCATCATCACAAACACTTCATCATCTTCTTTCTTTCAAGTGCTCGTCGAAAAATAGCTTCCCATCCCCCTTAAAAATTTTTCCATTTTCTCTTCGGACAAGCCGCTCAAACTCAAGATCGTCAGAATATCTTTCTCCCCATCATTCTCTTCGAGTTAATGTAAGAAATTTCAAGTCTTTCGAGATATTTCGGGTTTTGACATAGTTGACTTTTAGTTGACTTTTCCATAATTCAATTTATGATGAATCTTAGTTGGTTATGTGTGTTCAGGATGTATATAAGATTAATTCGCATTAATTTTTGATTACGATTAAGTAATCGATGGAATTATGTGCTGGGGATCGATCAAGCCAAGGTCCGACGTGATTATAATTCGGAAGGCTTTATCCGCCATGCATCATGCAGATAGCTCTAAGAGTTAAAACATTTAGAACGCCGTATAAGTAGTAAGAGGTCTTGATTATACTTTTCGGGCGCTGCTTAGGCGCTGACGTGGGAAAAGTGGCGCTTACTCGATTGTTTTCGCGGCTCATGGGTAGCTTGAAGCAGGGCGAAGATTATCTCTGGCTGTGTGTTACTTACTTTATTTCTACTTTTAAATTGTGTGAACATGTTGGCTGCATATGATTATATAAAACGATATACATGTTGCTTATGATATGATTACGTGGAGAATCTATATACATATTAAAAGCATGATTATTGTAGAACGACATACATGTAATTGTTATACGATTATGTGATTATATTTTTGTGGCGTTTGAAAGATTGTTTGAGGTAAGTAATATTTGAACTCCCAACTTATATTTCTCGATTTCTGGCCTTGCCGGGCACTTATGATTTCGTGGCTCGCCGGCGATTGTGTTTACTCCCATTTATCAAGGATGTTTTACCCGTGTACTTGGATATTTGCTTGGGGACTAGAGTAGCCGGTTGGCCGAGAGCGACGGTTGAGTTGCGTATGACTCGGTGCACTGAGCATCACGATTTGACCTATGTCAGATGATTAGGGTTAGTACTTCCTCCTCCGCGCGCCTTATACTTCGCGGGTATAAGTGCGGCTTTTATTTTATACCGCGTATAAGCCGGGTGATTATTGATTACCCATTCCCGCAGTGCACGGATCGAGTATACAAGATTGCAGATGGTATAACGGTACGGATAATGGTAGATAAAGGAGGCTCGATGACTGTAGTTTTAGTAGCGTCGAGTCTATCGATTTCTTTCTCGAATCGTGTGTCACGAGACCTTCTATTATGCCTTCATGTATTACGTCTAGATTTCCGTGGGAATTACGTTAAAGCGACCTTTTAGGTAGTCCCGATATAAGGCTTTATTCATATTTAACTATTATATTATTGATCGACTCTCGTCAAAATGGGTAAGTTCACCACCTCGTGTTAAGTTTCTAAGCTTCGCCGGGGTTTACACCTCTTTTTTCGCATCAAAGTGTACTTACTTCCGCGCTGGCTGACAGATACCGAGCTAAGAGGTCGCTTGAGAGTTTTTGTTCCGAGCGGCCAGTGAGCATCGTAAGGCAGATCCTTACGTACCAGTTTGACGTGTTGTCAATCAAGCTTGATTGTTGTATTTTCCTTTGGAAACTTTAGCCTCAAATGTTGTCATTTATTTGACAAAGACGATCATCTTCACAGAAATTTTGCCCGCATTACTTTTATCTGGGATATGTTTTGTATATATATATGGGTTAAGTCGCTTCGATATCAACTAATGGATTATAAATTTTAAAAACTGTTTTGATTTGGGGAAACTTGGACTGATCACATTCCTTGATGAAACGAATTGTGTTTTTAAATTGAGTCGTCTTAATGGGTTCAAGACTCGTGTTTTGATTTTAATTTACTCTCACTAATTCTGTCAAGTTACAATTACAATTGCCCCAAAAAAGAATTTGTGAATCTTAGAATCAGAGGCGGTGAACCAATTGATGATGAATCCCAAATACAAACCCCTCAATGCACTCCAAACTTAGACGTGTCGAGCAATTTGACAATATAGATCTAGATGTTGATACCGGCGAGGGGAAGAGATTTCCGGGCCGCTTAAAAGCAAAAAAAATAAGGTAGGAGATGAAACCTAATATCCACTCAAGAATCATCCCGAGCTAGCACTCTGTGAAAGCTTTAGTTCAAAGAAAAAAGACATCATGGGTTTGGAAATACTTTGTGCCCTCGACGAGAAATGAGAAAGCCTACATGTATACTTTTGTAAAACCTATATATATAGTTATAAGATCAGGGAGGGAAAAGGGAAACCTTACATTTTATTAGACATTCGGGAGAAGGACAAACTTGACAAGCATAGTAAAAGAAGGCGAAAGCTTTTGAGGTGTTCAAACAACTATTAACCCTATGATCGGCCAAAAATTTTATTTATGATAAGTTAAACATAGATCTAATCAATGAAATTTGTGGTAGGTATCGCTGCCTTCAATCATCGCTAAAGTCGAGATAACCTACTGTGGATTCTGGGCGAGTCGGTCAATCTCGGCCGGACGATCCCTAGAAGCCTCTATGGAGAAGTATTGCCTTTAAACATTTTTTAAACCAAAAAGATCTTCTTATGCGGTCAACTTTCTTCATTGCCTTGGAATGTTTGTTTAATTCAGCGAGACATTAAGTACTTTTTCAGGATTTTGATATATAACGGTGGTTACTTGTCATCGATAGATGTTGACTGACTCTTCAAAGGCATATTATTTATTTTGGTAGTATTACAAACATTATAATATTCAAATAACCCATGGAATATCGCAATGTTGTTTTGAATATCGATGTTTACATAAAAGTTGGTTCTATTTCACTTGATAACGATCTAATAAGGTTTATCAAACTCAAATTAAAATGTAAGTCGGAATTGAAGAACTATTTCCATACTAGGTGTTTATGTCACGTTTTCAACCAATAAATAAAGATGGAATTAAGCAATTGGGGATGAATTTATCAAGCCTATTAAATCGGAGTTCTATTTAATTGTTACTCGCCCAAATAAAAGAAAAGAGTACAAGGCATTGATTTTGGCAAAAGGGTAAAAATATAGAAAATTAATATTGATTTAGAGACTGACGGAATTTACATATGATCTTCTTGCTCGCATATAAATATAGAGCGGAGATTACATCATTTTTATAATATTCACAAGCCTAATAAATTGCAGTCATTATCCTAAGATCACCTATTCAATTTGACCACTGCTTAGAGTTTCTCCATTTTCAGCACCTTTAAAGACTACACTCAAAGCATTTTCAACCTTTCAATATAGTCCCAATATTCACCAAGCTTTGAAATGTATTGCCGAGCTTGCTATGCATATGTACGATAATTGTGTGGATAAAAGCCGTTTGCTAGAGACACGATTCCTAATATGGAAGAGAAATTTTGAAATATTATCTTCCCATTCCACATGTGATATATCAAAGCAAGAATGTAACTACCATTAAACTAGAGCATATTCTTGTAATGTGATGATTTATTTTATGAATGTTTGGAGCCTTTCAAATCCCAGTTATTTTGTTAATTTCCCTAAGAATGCCACAAAATATAAATTGAAGCATATTTTATGCAACATGTATTCTCAAATTTTTTAAACATTCTCTCCAAGTATTAAAGTAAAAGTAGAAATGTACTACTTTATTAATCAATATTTATCTCTCTAAAAGAAGGAGTAATCACCCAAAAAGCCATGATCTAAAATTAAGTTTCATATGCTTCTACTCCATCTCAAGACTTAAATGAGTTTAATCTAATACTTGAAAACACCTTTGACATGAGCATGTACAATCATGAAAAATCCAATTGTTGTTCTCTAAACGTGGGAGAAAGCAAGCGAAGGTATTTTTCCTATATTTATAAATGGCTAAGAAATTTTTGCAATCTTTATGTCTATTTATAGAAGCATGAAGTTCCATTTATATGGCAAAAGTCTCTGTTATACGCTTATAAGGTCAAGACTCACCTACCTGCAATAGAAGCTTGTGTGGCAATCAATGATCGACGCAAGTGAAAAAGGATTAGTGACAAAGACGCACTTATGGAATTGCACCAAAAAGACATGTTTCGATGACTTCAAAGGACATCTAACAAGACATCTATGAAATGTATGAACTGTATTAAGATAACAACAATGCATTTGCTCTATCCGTAAGACGAAAGTTAGATCAAGAATGAACTTGTACTTCTTTTAATAGTTATTATGTTGATTTATGTAAACTCCTCAAGTCTAATTTATATAAAAATGCATCTGCTTAATAAAAAATTATATTTTCATTTCATATTTTATGTGATTATCTTATTATGTAAAAGCTAATAAAATGTGTCAAAATGGATGCCTCTTATACTTCGGCAATTTTCCTCTCGTATTCTCCAACGGACGCCCCTGGCTCCTTCTAACGATGTCCTTTACATATACTAAACCTGACGCCCCTGTGAACTTAAACGATGTCCCAAGACAGTCGCAAGGGCGACGATTCTTAAAGACGTCCGATAACCTAAACGACATCCGCTAATTATATTAATACTCAAAGTCGATCCTGATAAAATGAAACTATCTCGGTACGTATAGCCCAAGAGATGTTAATTCCAAGGCATTTATTGATAATCAAACCCGACATCCGCTAATCGAAATTTCAAAGCCTTATAAATTGCTCCAAACCCTAATCGTACTAATCAGAATTCCATTCCAACACCAAAATTTCATATTTTCTCTACTTCTTATATGTACCCCCAATGCTTTCCCCAAATTTAAGTGTTGTTCTATAACACTTAAAGAACATTTTCACATTTTCTAATTTGCTACCTCACTATTCAAGCAACGCAAAGGCATCACAAAGGGGAGAAAGAAGAAAGGAAAAGGAAAGAAGCAATTTTAGGAGGAGTCTCCGCTTCCACCGCCACCATTAGAACCCGCCGAGCCAACAACTTTATGAAGAAAACCGCCATCCAACCGGTATGATGTTTTAAAAAGAACTTCATGTACAAATGCCATCGCTGGCTCAATTTTCATGGACGGTTGAATCTTTAAGCGAAGCGATCATCAAGTGGCACTGAATGCCATAGAGAATTTATATGTATACAAGTGGACGAAACGATTCAATTATTTGGTATGTCTGGGCGGTAAAAAAAGGAATTTTAGATTCTCATACGATAAATTTCAAGAATTGAATCAAGACATCATAATGACCACTTTTCTCAATGACCTCCTAGAAATTGAGCTTAAACTGTCCATTTACTCCTATAAAGCAATTAGTTATTTTTAACAATGATAGAACAAGCAAGGATTTATTTTAGATAAAAAGCTGAGGCATAATGATGATCGGGTCAACAAAAGCTACTTTTAAGATCAGAAAAGATATTTTGATGCCTCAAGTAGCACCATCGGAATCAAAAGCGTCATTCATACCTTAGTCACATATGCCGGCTGAATGAGAAGAAGATCAACTTACCTAGATTGGATTATTAAACAAGGATGGGGAGTAGGGAAAGTCGCTTCGTCAGATGCCGGTATGCCGATATCCAATTTCTTGGTAAAACGAGGGGTGAATGTGAATAACGAAATGCCTCGAATTTGTGAGTTCAACACAAAAGATCGGGAGCAACTTTGACCAACCAAGAAATATATTGGTGGAAAGATGAAGGTCCAAATGGGAGGTGTATAGAATTGTTCGAAATTCTGTCATGAGAAATTAGAACAAATGGCTTGTGAATAAGCACCTCACAACCTCCACAAGGATTAGCTGACGCCGAATCCCCCCCGGAGATCCGCTCCCTCGTATTCGAGGTCCCAGCGTAGCTACTTCGCTCTCTCATCCGCCCCTGCGACCTCATGATTCTAGTCCTCTGAAAGTGACCATGAGGATGTTGCTGACATGTACAAAGCGTATCAATGCAATGTATTCTTATATCGATTAAATTATATACACCATCATTATTTTTATTCAATATTGAAATGTGTAGGTTGGAAAAATATGCAACTGAATGTCGAGGATTGAAGATCGCTTTGGATTCCTCGTTGATTGTCGCGGTAATCGAATTGAAAATCGCGGATATATGACGCCAGATCCGCAGTATCCACGCTACCGGATCTTCACACCCAAATCCCCAAAGCATACGATACGTACACGTTAATAATGTTTCCATGCTTTTTATTTTCTTTTTATAAATTAACCTTTAGTTTATTTTGTTTTATAGATGGATAAACTTTTAAGCTTAGTTTAATGTTTCTGTATGTTTTATTCTATGGATGTTAAAACTCAAGCTGTTTCGATAAGCTCAAGTTTGTTTTATGATTTTGTTGGATTTCGATTTAGATATTTAAGCGGTTTTTTTATGTAATGCGGTGTGGTTTGGTTTTTTATTTGCAAGGCAGCGTAGTTTGAAGCTGAAGGTGCATTGATAAATTATTCTTTCACCTGACGTCTACTTCGGGCCAACCTGACGCCCGCTGGGGTTCGCTGATTCAGGCAGCATTCGTGGGGTTGCTTTCTATACTAAGTAATGTACGGCTGCGCCATAATTCTCCTGCTTCATGCTCGGGACACATTACCAAGCAAGCTCAATCGTCGGGCTGGGACATGACACGCTGCTCAAGGCCCCGATCTCTAACGGATGTAAAGCCGTCCGGCTCACTTCGCTTGTTACTGCCCAAGCTCAGCTATCTTTTGGACTCCCAAAAATCTGACTTCGAATTATATCATGGTCCATTATTGTGCCTAAATGTATTTGTTCAAACATTCTTTGGACAAACTTTGCCGTGAAGGCGATTTCAAATTGATTTATTGATAAAGAAATATTTCCATAATGCAGAGTAACGATCATGATGATCATCGGGTGAAAAAATATCAAAATTCTAAATGACATTTGGTGGATTAAATAGTTATATGTTTTAGGCTCACCACTGACCAGTAGATTTGGAGGTAAGCCGATCTCTCCGCCTATTGCTTTGCCATATTACACGTAGTTTAATTACAAAACATAGTGTTTATATCTCCCTTAAATTTCAGTTCCTTATGTTTAAAATCCCATTAATCCAAATGAGATTGCTGAAAATGTGATGTTGAACCATTAAACTTCCCAAAATATTCCAACTTGGATAGCTTCATTCAAGTTCTGGTGTCTCATTTTTTCAAATTCATATTCAAGTTCCTTAGTTTAGATTCTATGACTATCCATTTTTCTTAAATTGGACAATTTTATGATTCGACAAATCATAATTTGATCTTGTAATAATTCCCTTTCACATGAGGTGCCCAAATTAATCATTGTCAAAGTAGCAGATGCCCTTTTTGGTATCTTTTTCGTTATCTTTATGACATTAATATACAACAAAGTCTTTTATGATGGCCTTAAATATTGAGGGATCATAAATTTGTAGTTTAGGAAACGCTTTATGGAATCATTACAAAAGGTGCAACTTGTGGAGATCATAAATTTTCAACAGAGATCAAGGAGTCAGCCATGGCTACTAGTGGAGAAAAGGAATTATCTGTTGAAGAAGCCTCTAAAATCACCAAGCAGAAAGTTATGGCGGCCAAACAGTACATAGAGAATCATTACAAGGAACAAATGAAAAGTTTGCATGACCGTAGAGAGAGGTAAGTTAAGTGAAATTACATTTTAGACATTAATTCCAAAAGGCGGTTTCTGTTTTATTTTTGTTCCTTTTGTATACGCTTCGATACGTTAAAGGCGCGCGCCCGCACGTACTAAATTACATCACTAATGCCAAGAGTGCTATCCGCGATGCTCCTCAGATGCTTATATCGGATTGTGGTGAATTTACAATAATACTCCCTTCAACCCAAAAAAATTTATTTTTTCACATATCGAGATAAATCTTTAATATTTAATTACTTTATATTATTAAAAAAAATTTAAAAAATTTAAAAATTAATAGTATTAAGAAATTATTTTTAAAATACAAATCCAATTATATAAATTTTATATTTTTAAAATAATAATAATTAATAATTGACACAAAGCTTTAATTTCAAAAAGCTCAAACGTCAATTGCTGGACAAGCGAATAAAATAACTGGGATGGGGTACAGGAGGGGGTGGGGCATGGGTCGTGGCGAAATTGGAAATAAGATGAAGAGTTAACAGGGACATTTTGTGAAAATTTGTGCATTTTGAGAATTTTAAGACTACTATAAAATAACTCGTATTTTCAAAATCTAACACACTTGATAATTTTTTAGTCTCACTACTACAATTCCTATACAAAAAAACTAAAATGCCCCTCAAACTTTCTTCTTCTTCAAAACTAAAACCATCACCACCACCATTATCCAAAATCACCACCACCATCAACCCCCCTCCCTTCATTTTCTCATCCAATATTCTTCTTCAAAATAATACAACCACCATCAACCATCACCACCACCACCCCACCATCAAGCCCCCCTAATGGAGATTCAGAACCACAAATTCCCCCCCACTAACCTAAAAAATACGACTCTCCCCGAAAATCGAGATCCCTCCCATCCCCCCTCGGAAATCGTGTCCCTCCTCCGCCTCTTGAAAATCGAGACCCCCCTCCCCTCCCTGACATCACGCCCCCCTCCCTCCCTTGAAATCGCACCCCACCTCCTTCCCTCGAAAATCGCGATCCCCTTCCTTTTTCCTCTGTGGCTCATGCCCCTACCACCTCCTCGGGCGTTAGGGTTTCAAATTTTCAAGTGACGCTGCATTGGATGCTTGGGGACTGGGGTTAGGCTCGGATATTGGGCAGTGGTAGTGGCGGTGGTTTTAGTTTTCAAGAAGAGAAGTTAAAGAAAAAGAAAAGTGAAGCAAGAAGGGCTGGTGGGCATTTTAAGATTTTTGCATGCGTCACAGAAATGGTGCTAAAAAAATTATCGTTGCGATTTGAAAAATATGAGTTGAATTGGCTGTGAATCTTCCAAATTTTCTACATATGATGCTATTCTAAAGAAAAAAATGATGTTAGAAATTAAAATTTCTTTAAACAGTGTGCTAGTTAACCAAATTTTTCCAAAAATAATATATGCACCTCTGAAGAATAATTTCGTTCTAATAATTTTATGAGTTTTCTCTCTATAATTAATCTTATTTTCCATTATGCTGGCAGACGAAGTATGTTGGAGAGGAAGTTGGCTGATGCCGATGTGTCTGAAGAAGATCAAATCAATCTTCTGAAACTTTTGGAGAAAAAAGAGACCGAATATATGCGGCTTCAACGACATAAAATGGGTGTAGATGACTTCGAATTGCTTACAATGATAGGAAAGGGTGCCTTTGGGGAGGTAATATTGTGTAGGGATTGTAGATTTGTAGTTAAGCATACGCTGAAGTTGGTATTTTGTTGGCCAAGGTATTTGCGTTTGGTAATCGATAAGAGCATTCACAAATCACACTAGAAGTCCTAAAAAGCTTCCCAACTTTATAATAGGGAGGGAGTAAAACAAAAAACATGTTTTTTCAGCATCATCTTGATATGGTCCATCAAATTTTTTTAGAAAGATGTCTCACCAAGTTTATAATAGCAAGAATATCTTTCCATTATTGCTTGTGCATTTTTTTTATATTTTAATGATATATAGGGTGAAAAATAGGGAATTTGATTTTGTTTCAAAAGTTAAAATACAATCCTTAAGATAATAAAGTTTATATTGAAAATTGATTTTTGGGGTTTTAAGATAATAAAGTTTATATTGAAAGTTGATTTTTGGAATTTTAGTAGGGAAATTTATGTAAATGCTCTAATAGGATAGAAACTAATGATAAAAAATACGTAGTATCATATTAGTGACATGGTCAATATAGGTATTAAAAAAATCATTAAGCACCTTCGTAAGAATAATTCCTCTTGCAATCAGTTTGGTCTCATACTATTAAATTACATTTACTGTGATGAAAGTATTAAGTATTCACTATGTTTGTTAGCTTATTGGAGCGTAGCCCTATAAAGTTTAAAACGAGCACCTTCCTGTAAATTTAAATGTGCAAAATATCCCTTTATAAATTTTAACATGTTGCACCACACTTTCCCTCGTATTAGGTTGGTGTTAAAAGTTAACTAAGGCACTTTACTTCCTACAGCAGTTAGATTTATCGATTTAATTTTCTTTGTTTCTACAAACAATGATAAATAACATATACTCGGATCTCCTAAGTTATTTTAGTTGATATTTTGATCATGAATAAATTTTAACTACATTATTATAAATTTTAAAATTAATATAATTAGTTAAATAATAATTCCTGATAAAGGATTTACGCTAAAATCCAAAATAACAATTGAAATAAATTAATGATTATATTTATTTTAGAGTGTCAGATTATATTGATTCTCATGATGTACTATAGTAATTATTAATATTTTTAATTTACATATTATTTTATATTTTAGTACCTTTTATAGTGTTTTATATTTTCTTTTAAATATACTACCTCCTCGATTCCTCCTTAATAATGCTAAATCTTGTAAATATATCATTTTTTCTTTTAGAGGATATCATATATTTATATATTATTTTATAATGCTATATATATCACCGCTTCATTAATAATCTTATACTCCGTATCGTTTTAAAGAAAAATATAAAGTCATAGTTTTTTTTAAACAATTTTATTAACTTTAACACCAAAATTAACCCCATGAAGATGTGGTACAATATTTAAATTTTATAATGGGATATTGTGCACCTTCAAATTTTCAAGGAAGTATAGTGTTTATTTTAAAATTTATAAGGGATACGGTTTAAATTATTACCCGCTTATTGAAAGATGAATGGAGTGGTAATATAACGATTGAATGTAGAAATGTATTTACTAGTCCTAGTACCAAAACTGGGTACTTTAGTGCTCTAGTATTGGCCCGTTTTTTTCTTACATTTAATTGCTAGTGACAGTGCTTATACAGATGCCCTTTATGGGGGTAAAAGATCTCCTCAATACATATAATATGCTAATACCGGGTATAACATGTTCGACAGGCGCGTATACTCAAATGTGCATGATTTGAGTATATATATACGCTTAAACACATTTACTTCCTCAAACTAAGTATTTTCTATATATATACCTATCAAGTTTATGATTCGAGTACATCTGCATTCTAATATGTGCGTTAGCATAAGAAGACCAAATCGCAAGTAAGACCATGCAGCCTTTTATTGATTATCCATTAAATATTTAGTTTTAATTATAATGTTTATATATTTTTACTTTTGACTTCTTTATGTTGAAAATAAAGTACACAATAAATTAAAGAAGAAATAAAAATATGCTTAATGCTATGGATAAAATTGAAAACTATTAGATGAAAATATATTAGAAGTGTAAAACGTCAACTAAAAAGAAATAAGAAATTTTAAGAAGAATGAAAATTAAAAAAAATGGAGGGGAGTAGTAATTAGTATTGAGACAATTGTTTCTTACATGTGTAGCATGGTACTTTCCCATGTTACAACATTTGATCATCTAGTTTTTTGTTCTTGTATCAAAATATTTGATTTTTTACGCTTTCAACGCCATTTTCTTATTTTGTCCTTTATGTCCCAACTCTTTCTCGTTTTCTTTTTAGTTGAGGTCATTGATTATCATACCATACACTTTTTCTTTCTCATTTTACATAATTAATTAGCTCAGATGATGAATGATAAAAGTCATCGCACCTTAATTTAAATAGGCTTGGGCCGGCACTCTCGAACTACGATTTAATTTTCTATGCTGGCCCTCGAACTATTTTAATTTCCCCACCCTCAGACTATAGCACCCAAGCAGCCCCCTCTACTACGAGATTTAATTTTCTGCGACCCCCCTCAACCCCTATATTTCCAATTTTCACTACGACGAAATAAATCTAATTATATCATCCTTAAAATATACATCGAAATTACTACGTCACAAGAAATAACTATTTTATCCTTAACACCTAAAAATATGCGACTAAAATATCCAAACTTTTTATTCCTTAACACACCCCACCCCCACCCTACCCCTACCTACACCCCCCTCAACCTCCCACGCACCCCACAGCCTTCCTCCCTCTCACGCATCTCAACCATAAAACTTCAAGAAATTGAAGATAGCATTAAATCAACAAAATTGCTATTTTACTCAATACCCAACAAATCAAGAATACATTTTTATGCTAATTCGTAGCTAGCAAGGCACTGAACTATGTATATAATCGTCCAATGTCGTCGGTGGGACAAGCCATCACCGACTTGCACTACTATAATATCTTGCACAATAATTATCCAATCCATAAAACTCATTTACTTTTACACAAAGTTTAAGAAAAATTCAAATACATCTCACAAATAAAAATTTTCCTCCAATTTTTTTTACTTAATTTGATAAAAAAAGAATCAAAAAAAGAATTTATATTTTGAAAAAATGATTCTTAAATTAAGGGATGGAGTACATTATTCTATAATAGATGTAATTTGTAGATTATTCTAGAATTACATAGATCATTTATGTTGCTAGGACATTCTAAAAATCTGATAGTTTCTTCAATATCAAATTCTTTTTTGTTTAATTATTTATTCCTCTGGAATTGAAGAGGCGGGATACATGTCGTCATGACTCATGACGATGTCTGAATTTTATGTAGGTTAGAATTTGCAGGGAAAAGAGCGCTGGTCATGTGTATGCAATGAAGAAGTTAAAGAAATCAGAAATGCTTAAACGGGGGCAGGTGCGTCATTATCTCTACTACGAAGTGTTAAGCAATACTTTCCTTTTTTGCTTGCTATAAATATCTTCTAGGATTTACTTTGTTGATAATCTTAGGTGGAGCATGTGAAAGCTGAAAGGGATTTGTTAGCTTCAGTGGACAGTAATTGCATTGTAAAATTATATTGTTCATTCCAAGATGAAGAATATTTATACCTTATAATGGAATATCTGCCTGGTGGAGATGTGATGACATTGCTCATGAGAAAGGACACATTGACAGAAGATGAGGCCAGATTTTATGTTGCCGAAACAGTTTTGGCGATTGAATCTATTCATCAACACAATTATATTCATAGGTAAGTAAAGTTTGAGGAATGTAATCGCTAAAATGGTGTCAATAATAAATGTTACTACCTCCATCCCACACCTCAAATTCAAACGTACATTTAACATTTGCCGTAAATCAATTTTTTATACATATTTTGATCAAAATATGAGATGACAAATTGGAGAGTAACAATGTTATAGGGAAATTTTGTAGAATGACACTGTTTGACCGAAATTATGAATTTGTAACATCCTTGTAATTTTTTGTCATAAATGGAACCCTCCCCTTGTGAAAAGATAATAATACCTCCTCTATTTTCTTCCTCATCTTCTTCGTATCATTCCCCACACATACACTCTACCTATGTCACTACAACTCCTCCACTACCCACCCCCACTGCCCCCACTACTACACCCCACCCACCACCACCACCACCATCACTATCGGGCCTCTACCCCACCCACCCCCACCACAAATAATGCCACTATCCCATCACCACCACCACCAAACACTAAAACACCACCACTAACAAAAAAAATACCAAACACCACCACTACCACCACCCCCACCACAATGAACACCACTACCCTACCACCACCACCACCAAACACTAAAATGCCACCATTAACAAAAAAATCACCAAACACCACCACCACCACCACCCCCAAAATAGCCCCCACCTACTTTTTTTGCCCACAATAAAAAACCATCAAACACCACCAACAACAATAAAAAATCATAACCACTACCACCTTTTCGCCACCAAAGCTCAAACTTTCACCAAAAAACACTACTAAACATCAATATGTATCAAAATACACCAATATCGCGTATATCAGTATTTTGGGCCGATTCTATCAAACACCACCACCACCAACCAACAACAACCACCACTACTACCCATCCGCCACCAAACTCAAACTTTCACCAAAAAACGCCACTAAACACTAATAACACCAAAATACACTAATATCGCGTATATCGCATTTTTTTCGGCATGCGCGTATATCGCATTACTCCTACGAAACACCACCACCACCAAACATCACCACTAACCAAAAAATTGTCACCACCACAATCTCCACTAAACAACCTCCCTCCCCCCCAAGAAAGTAAACATTTTTGGTTCCAATCACCACTACAAATAATTGAAACCCAACGCCTCCCCCAATTAAAATTTAAAACCCCTACCTTACCCCAATAAAAAGAAACCTTATCCCAACCCCAATTAAAAAGCAAGTACGGCATTTAATGGGTCGCGATTTAGGTTTTACTTATGGGGTCGCGATTTTAGGTGAATGCGATCGAAAAACGCGGAAGGAAGGCGGAGTAGATCGAAAAGATAAAAGAGGGAGCAGATTGAATAAGACGGGGAGGCGGCCGAAAGCAAAAAACGAAAGCAGCTGGGAGTCAAAAGGAGACAATGGCATATGCATAAAGGTGGTAAGGGGTAATAAGATGGCGAAGAAAGGAGTGTAAGATTATTGTCTTTTCACAGCGGCAAGTGCCATTTACGCTAAAAAATTAAGGCGTTAAAAATTGAAAAGTCATGGTTTGATCTCTTTGCACTCATTCTGGCAAAATTTCTCCAATGTTATATAAGTAGAATTCAATTTTTCCTTAAAATTTGTGCAAAATCAAATTAGCCTTAGAATTTGAAATGAAGGAAGTGTCAAAATACAATTTAGTTAGCAATAATTTAAGGCTCAAGTAGCTTAGTCATTATAATCGAAAGTCGGGGTATGATTACAATCACCAATACGTACATTTCACCAATAATCTAATATTTCAGGATTATTGTATCAATCTCACAATTCTTTATCTCGTTTTATAATACTTCCTTCTTTCATTCTAAAGACGTTTACATTATTATTCTTTAATAGTTAAAACTTGACAAGAAATATTTTTTGTTTGTATTTTATAATATTTTATGAACAATAGATCACAAAAATATATTTCAAATTCTTTCCATTGATATAATTTTAATTAAATATTATACAATACAAACAAAAATATTTACACAAAGCTCAACTATTAAAAAGCCAAACGCGACAATCTTTGCGACAGAGTGAAAGATTAATGATTAAATATCAAATCCTCTCATATTGAATAAAACTTCAATTTGGACTACTCCATACTCAGCATCGATCCTGACGTCCTGATATTTGGGATTATTCTACTATCAATCCCATATATATCGGATATGGCCCTCGCACTGCATCGTTAATATGTTTAGATAAAAATTGGGACCGGACCGGTAATCGAGCAGTTACAGTGCACTGGACCGAACTCCACAACTAATACACTTATCAAATATCAGAAATCTCAAAAAATTATTAAAGGAGAATAATAGATCAATCAAGAATCAACAAAAATAATAAGGAAATAAAATATAAAAGTATAAATAGATTCAAAACAATATCAAATCAAAAAATTATTTATATTATAAATTAAGCTCAGATTCATCAAAAATTATCATTGATGGACTGAAATTAAGTTCAGATTCATCATTGCTCGGATTCTCAATACCAATTGCAACCGAAATCAAGATCGAAATTCATAACTTTTTTCACTCTATAAATAGAGTTAATATTTAATTCATTTGGATAAGCCAAAAAACACACTTTTTCACTTTTATTAAGTCTTTTTATCCTCCAAAACTCTAGTTCAAAATACTTACATATGAAAGTATATAACAATAAAGAATATAAATAATAATTACTAAATATTCAAAATATTAAAGTATACAAATAATGAATAATGATGATAAATGATCTGAAGTATATGTTAAGAGTAAAAGTCGAATGATTATTGAATTGTTCGATGGAAATGTTATAAAAATGACAAGAGAGCTGGTTGAATAAAATGCCGTGATTTAATCCCAAACCATTGTGGATAGTTAGTTTTTGTACATTGGTGTTCAACAAAAGAAGAGTTGAATGAGTTAAATGATGGGTATTAATGTTGCATTAATGGAGGCCAATGCATGAACTTATCAGACGGCTTGAATTTTGTGGCCTCCAAGCCAATATGTTTTTTTTAAACGTAAATAATAATCGTTGCTGAATTATTACGCGAAATAAAAGCACTTAATCATCCATATCTCCTTGAACTTTCATCATTTTTTCAAAAATAATGAATTGAACTTTCCTACTTTTCATGTTATTCCTTGAACTAATATATTTTAAAATAAAAGTGAGAAATTAAATTTTCGCATTTTGTCAAGTTGGCTCATAAATTTAATTTAAAACAAAAACAAATACACATAAATTTAGATTTTGGAGACAAAATTTAAATAAAGTGATGAGAGACCTATTTTAAAGGATAAAATATTATGAAATGAATACAAAATAAAACCCCCGACCCGCTTCTCCCCCAAATCCCAATTAATCCTGAGATAAAGAATTTAGCCAATAATCTCGCATCAATTCCAACCGTTGCTTAGCTATTCATAGTGCAATTATGGAGTGGGGAACATCGAGATCCGGTCCATTTACTTGCCCGTTAAGATAACGGTTCGAAAACGGGTAAATAGTTGGCCCTAATAAGATCCGGACCTGTTACCCATTAAAAAATCCTAATCTAGTCATTCTAATCTAACACCCCCTCCAAATCTGATTCTCATCATTCATCATCAACCATTCTTCTCCTTAGTTAATCAAACAATCCAACAATGCACACCGTCTAGCAACTGAATATGAGTCAGCCAAAGTTAATCATGTAGTATCGTTGGAGGGGAAATATGAAAGTGTCGATTTCTATTTGATATCAAGGCAATGATTTGTTATAATATGAGCCGAATGCCTTGATGATTTGACACATTTGAGCCTCTTTAGGCGACTTCAAATTTTTTTATGTTTGATTTCAATTTCGATTTGTATTTTGATTGTTTTCAATTTTGGTGGTTTCAATTAGTATTTGATTTGTATTTTAATAGATTTAAACTTTTTGGGGTTTTTCATTAGGGTTTTGATTTTGGGATCAATTGGTGTTTCAATTATGGGGGATTTTAATTCGTTTTCAATTTCTGGGATTTTGATTATCGGGCGAATCGGATACCCGCATGACAATTACCGGTTCCGGTATCGATCATTTTTTTCCGAAAAGATTACATGTCCTGCTCGAATATATCCGATATCGGATGGATACCTGGATGGTCAATATCCGAACCGATCTGGACTGATAAGAGCACTGGGAGAGCTACTCGTAACATTCAAACATATTATAAAAACTGATGGCTTAGTAATCTTTCAAACATTCAACGAGAGCTTCGGATCATTCAAAAAAATAATAATCTTTCTGGCAAAATTCAGCCAAAGCTTGATGCACTGGATAGTTTGAAGGTTCTTTATATTAGCAACAACCAAATATTTGGGGAAGTACCATTGACTTTGGCAGGTTGTAAGTCTTTTGATAATGGTGGTGTTTTATGGGGTGAGGGGCGTCGATAGTGGTGGTGATGTCATATTGCGGCAACTACCATTGTTGGATGGGGGTGGGGTGGAGGTAGTTGGTGGAAGGATTTGAGGTTTCTTTATTTTATTTTTAATAAATATTTGTAGGTTTAATAAAAATAGCCACATCGTTATCTATTATAAAATCTATCCCTACTAATTTTATGCGCAAGTTTCGAATTTGTCCTTGTTTTAAATTTTAAATTTGTCTTTGTTTTAAATGCAATTCAGGGGACAATTTTCAAAGATATGAAACTTTAGATCCTCAATCAGTTTAAAAAGTTTATTGGTTTAGGGGAAAATTTGAAAAGTAGAAAAATTCAATCTCTCATTCAAAGATGAGGATAGTTTGGGGGTCATAAGAAATTAAGCCAAAATAAAATGAAATGGAGTATTGACAATTAGAAAATTAAAGATTTAAATTATAAATGAATGTGGACAGTCTTAGATTAATACTCCATTTTATAGATCATTTTGTCAATTTTTTATATTTCACTTTTGACAGATTTGGTCATTTTCATTAGTTCTCTGAACAATTTGTTTGCTGCAGAGACATAAAGCCTGACAATTTGCTGCTAGATAGATTTGGGCATCTAAGATTATCTGATTTCGGTCTATGCAAACCTTTAGACTGTAGTACTCTTGAAGAGAAGGATTTCACAGGAGACAATTACAGTGGAATTACGAATGGAGAGAATTCACCGGCCCAAAAACGGACTCAACAAGAACAGTTGCAACATTGGCAAAACAATAGAAGGATGCTTGTGAGTACCCTTCTAAATCTTTTGATTCAATTTTATTGTTGACTTGTCAAAATGATACTCCCTCCGTCCCTAAAAAATATTGTCAAATTTGACTTTTACTGATCAAAGATTAATAAATTTTACAATCATGGTTGACATTCAAAATTTTGATTTGAATAAAAATTATTAAGTTAATAGTAGATATATTGAAAATACTACATATTGATATATTTTTCCCAAACAAATTTATAACATTAAAAGTTATTATTAAAATTCAAAATATGACAATGTTTTAGAACGGAGGGAGTATTTGTTATCCAATTACAATTTGGTCACTGATAACTTAAGAATTACAGATTAGTGATCCATGTATTTAAAATGGTACAAACATAACTTCAGTTGTGTCTTGTCCATTGATATTTAGAGTCAAATAGCCGCATCATTGGCATCAATTAAGTGACATTATAGGAATTAATCTGACAATTATCTCTATTATTGATGTATTAAGTAGGAGTGAGTATTTTCAGGCTTATTCCACAGTGGGTACCCCAGATTACATTGCTCCAGAGGTCTTGTTGAAGAAAGGATATGGACTGGAATGTGATTGGTTAGTATCCTTTCCATGGTGCGATTATCCATCTAATTTTGTTTTGTTTTTTCATATGACTTGATATTTGATGTTTTCAATTGAAAAATTTAATTAATAGTCGATTAGTTATTGTTCAAATGTTATGGTTGTTTTATTATTATTATTAAAACCGAGATGTTACGTGTAGGTGGTCCCTCGGTGCTATAATGTATGAAATGTTGGTAGGTTATCCACCTTTCTACTCTGATGATCCTATGTCCACATGCAGGAAGGTAAGGGCGAATGTTTTTTCTCTTATATTTTTGTTGTTATTGACTAGTTATTGAACTTTTATTTAATTGTACAATTGCTTGTTCTTCCAAGTTCCAACATAAAATTAGGATTCTCAATAATGAACACATTGATAAGGATTATAAATAAATGATAGTCAATAGTGAATGCATTGATAATGACACATTTGATAAGGATTAGTCATCCTGGTAATGTTTGAGTTGCAATTAAGTACCATATATATTTTCAAGAGGTATGTAGCATGTCGGAAAAATTGTCTCTCGTATCATAAAACATAGGGATTAAAGTGTAACTGTAATTTACTTTTATCAAGGATTGTGTCTATAATGTATTTGTTTGAGAAAAAGCGAAATTTAAAGAAAAAAAAAGTGCAACTCGTTAAGAATATTTGACGTGAACTTTTCAAAAGTTGTTTATTAGGGGTAGAATAATGCTCTTGTCATGAAGTGCATGCTTGTATAGCATAGTTGTATCTACAAAACTTCAGGTTTGGTAAAGGAATTGTGAAAATATCACCCCTACAATGTCTCTGAGATACCATTAAATTAGTTTGCATACGTATACCTTCAAAACTTCATGGACATGCAATCTTCAATGTATGTGTCTAATTTCTTTCCCAATATTTCTTAAATCCAGATAGTAAACTGGAAAACACATTTGAAGTTCCCGAATGAAGCATCACTTTCATTAGAAGCCAAAGATCTTATAAACAAGCTACTTTGTCATGTCAACCAAAGGTTGGGTGCTAATGGTGCCCATGAAATAAAGGTGATGTTTTTTGTGTCCTATCTGTTTGTCTTTCATGTGAATATCTTAGACAAATTAAAGTAGGTGGCTACAATCACATAGTTTTATAGAGAAAACTGAAACTTAATGTTTTTGATCTTTGTTATTATTTGTTAAAGTTCCATTACTGATTACCAACATTTTTCATTTAGGCACATCCCTTTTTCAAGGGTATAGATTGGGAGAGAATATATGATATTGAAGCTGCATTCATTCCTGAAGTCAATGATGATCTCGACACACAAAACTTTGAGAAGTTTGAAGAGGTATGAATCTTTGCTCTCCTATCATATAGTCCGATTTCCTTTTAATATAAGCTGCACATGTGCTTATCTTATCATCTACTATCTTGTGCCACCAGTCTGAAAGTGAACAACATGCTCCATCAAGATCAGGCCCATGGAGAAAGGTAAAAAGTACCTACAATTGTTTATTTTGCCTTGCATTGAACCCAATATATGTGCGCCTCTGATGGAACGGAAATATAAAATCACGTAATCAGTTGCGGAACTACTACTACTCCCTAATTTTTTTTAGAAATAAAATTCTACCATTTATTTTGGAAATTATTTCGACTGCCCCATAAATAATTTATGTTGCTTTATTTAATTGTATGTTATTAATTCATTCGCTCCTATTAATCCATTGTTCCTCCTAACCTAGAAACGACAATGTTTTGTGGCACTAATCGACTTGGGGTGCATGCCCAGCAATTGACGAAATGCCCACTAGCGTAATCCATCATCTTCAAAGCCTGAAATAAGGAAGTCCAATCTGCTCCAAACGAAGGAGCTTATTGAGCTTCAAATCTGCAGATTCTGCCTCCCAAATAAAGCTTTGTCTTCCCTGAAGTACATGTTTGGAAACTTAATCAGCCGTCATATTTCCCTCCCTCGAGATATGAGAGTTTGAAGAGCCCATAAAACCCAGGAGAACCACCGCACGGATGATTTTATTGCATAAGTTCTAAGGAGATGCCTTGTTTTTGACCATTGTTACTGCATTGAGTGAATCCACCTCCACATGAAGATGTTGAAAACCTCTGTTTGCACACCACTCTAGGCAAAAGAATAAAGCATCAATATCAGCCTGCAATGGTGTTTGATTTGTACTTGAAAAACGAGCAGCAAAAATCAGCTTGCGTAGGTGATCCCTTAGAATTCCTCCATAGCCTGAAATGCCATCTTTATGAGTTGAATGCACATTTATTGCCTGAGCTGGCTTTTCTCATACTAGCAACCTAGGAACCTTGGCGTTAGATAGAAAGCTTTTCATTCCCATAGAAGTAGCCAAGACAAGCTCCCCAAACCAGTATTTAGAGTTGTTCATACGTGCTCTACCATTGGTTGCTAATAAGTTCATAATCCTCTTTTGAATGTAGAAATAATTGTAGGAGACATTCTCATGCTTTGCCTTATTCCTTGCCTCCCACAATGCCAGAGTATAACAACTGGAATAACTTGTCTTATGTGGACCTTAGTTGATGCAGTTAGTGATCATGCTTGATATGCAAAATGTTACACACTTTGTACATTGCGAAATTGAATATGCCTGAACCCTACAAGATGTCCAAAATGCTCCCAAATCTTAGCTGCTAAAGGATTGGAAAAGAATACATGCTCCGTGGTTTCCAGCTCCTGACAGCACAAGCACTTAGAAGCCATTGGAACTCCCCCTTTTGACTAAAACTTCATCGTCAGGAACCCATCCATGGATCAGCCTCCAAACTAAGAATGACATCTTCTTAGGTATACTAGAGTGCCATATTGCAGAGACATTCCTTCCCTCTCTAACCTCCTTATGAGTAGGTTTGAATGAAAAAGAACCATCCCTTGATTGTTTCCAATTGACTTTATCTTGGTGGCCATGATCAATGAACACCCCTCTGATTTTCTGTACAAGGGCCCATGGAAGTAGAGCACCTAATTTGACTCATCCCATTCTCCATTCTTCTACATATCATTGACCTTCGTACCTCCTTGTTGAGCTAGGAATTGGTGACTCAAAGGACTAGTGACAAACCATGAATCTAACCATAAGTCACAAGCTCCTTGACCTAGTTGCCAATGTATCTAATTTCCTGCAGATTCCCTGACCTTCATTAGATTTTTCCAAACCCTTGAGTGAGTAGAATGAGCTGGAGCAATGCTTGGTTGTTTGTTTCTGCAATATCTATCAAGCATAAAACGATGTCCATCCCTCATCCTGAACCAAAACTTATGCATAAATGTTGAGTCATGTCATCAAAATTCCTAACATTGAGCCTCCTTATGCATAGAGCTTATTTCACTTGCATCATGGCCAGCCATCCCATAAAAATGTATTGAAGGTTGTTTCCAGTTTCAACGTGAAATAAGTTGGCATGTTTTGAACCCGGAGGAAATAGATATAGAGAGTAGTTGGGGTTGAATACAATAGCACCTGCCTCCCTCCACACGATAGGTAGTTGGAGCTCCATGAGATCAGTCTTGCTCTAATTTTCTCAATCAATTCATCAAATAGACTCCCTTTTCTGAAACCAGTTGCTTTCAGCATATTATTTGTTCTTGTTGAGGTTGCTTTTGAAGATAGCACACAAGAGCTGTTTTCTCTATTAACTAGTTATTTAAAAAGACAATTAACGCCACAAGCATCTTAATAATTACCCCTCCTGCTCTATATACTGTCTTCTGGGGCCTCTAAATAAGAAATTTTAATTCCAACCTGTAATTTTGCATGATTTTAAAAAAAAAATAAAGTTTTCAACTTTTCTAGCTTCTAAATACGCTGACAAGAAATCATACAAATTTATCAATAAGCCATTAAGTAAAGAATTAAATGATTGAATAAATGGTTGAACCTTTTATAAGAATATGTAGCTTTTAATTGATGATATTTAGTATCAACCTCCATTTCATGAGAATTAATTAGAGGAATTGGTAATGTAAACATTAAGGAAGGTTAAAAGAGGAAAAAAGGATAAAATAAACATTGAAATACTAGGAAGTCAAGTAATTTGTAACAAAAATTTAAACATAAAAATACAACTAATAAGAATGGAGGAAGTATTAAATAAAAAAAATTAAAATTAATATTTTAAAAATAGTAACTAATTATAATTGAAAATTTTAATCTAATTTATAAATATTTTTGGTAACAATTGTTAAGCATATAGTAAAATTCCTAGGGGGCAAAGTTTAAAAAAATAAAATAAGGGGGCCAAATTTGAAGAAAAAAAAACTTAAAAGTAAAAGCTAGAAGGTAAATTACAGCAAAAAAAAAAAAACAAAGGCGAATGGACCTAGCTAGGCTCGAACTTGAGCCAAATGAAGAATAGTTGGCTTATTCTACCAACTTTGCTAGACATCAAATCGTTAATTTGACAAGATATATGATATGTATTACTACCTCCATTTCACAAAGATTATTCACTTTTTTTTTTTATAATTATAATTTTCAAACTTTGACCTTAAATATATTTATTTATATTATATAATATTTTATAAAAATATATCAACGAAAAACTCGAATGTATTTTTTTATTGATATAAATTTTCATCAAGATTATAAAATATAAACAAAAATATTTACACCTGGCCAAAGTTTCATGATAACAAAGCTCAAAAGCTCGAATAATCTTTACGGACAGAAGTTCTAAGATTGAAAATTTTAGGGGGTCTGCCTCCTCACCATATATATTAAAAAATAACTTTCATCTAATTAAAAAGGATACCATACGCTTCATTACGTATTTGAAAGTACTCAAACAATTACGATCCTTGGGACTTTATATATATAAGATAGATTACCGGTCCAGAGACCTCTTTGTACTGATTCATAAATTACATTAGCTTACTGAAGAAAATTACATGTCCAGAGACTTCTTGGCACACAAGGATAGTAAGACATTAAACCAACATTTGTCATATCAAATTCACCCATGAGTCATCAACATAAAGACACACGTAGCATTGCGCTGAATGTAATTGTAAGAAGCTCGATTCGATTCGCATTATTCTACCGAATAGTCACCAAGTACTGATACCAAACAATTTAAACCAAACCTTAAAATCCAACGGCTCGACTGGACCTGATCGAATCACGCGAATGGGCCTTGGCCTCCTGGTTGCATACGTGGCTTCGCCCATTTATTTCCCCCAAGCTTGCTAATGTTGGCTCAAATGCCTGACAACGCCCTCGCATTCTGCCTCAGCTAATAATAACAATTCTCTTCTATCTCGCATTTCAAGAATAACACGTTCTGATCTAACTTTCAACTTCATCACATGTGATTTTACTGGTAAATACCGACTCACCTTCATATTTCTAGCATCGATAACAACTCATTTTCTACCTCGCAATTTTGCATCATTCTTTCTTGCAAAAATTGCAGCGAAAGTATCACATGCGTCGTTGGGGGTTTGGGCATCTTTAATTCGTTGTAATAAGTCATCTTATGTAGCTACTGTTAAAGGATACATAACCTTACTTGCTTTGATCCTCCATTTCTTGATTGCTTCATGGTCAGTTGTTGGCTTGTTGGGACTTGATGTTGATGTCTCGGTTGTTGTGTCAGTGAATCTAGTCTCGATTGTTCTGTCTCGATTATTTGTAGTTTTTTCCAACAAGTATGGGAATGGATATTTGGGTCGAACCATTCATTGAATCTAGTTCTGATGCCACTGTTAGTTATTTGCACAAGTTTACTACAGTGCCCAAACTAAAGAAGATTAAGAAGATGAATAAAATTGAATTGATTTTATTGAATAATTTTATAGTAACTTCTAAGCAACATACATATAACTGGAACAATTTTTACAAATTCAGAGCTATGTTTGTCTAAAGGATAATCTTATCCTTATTCATTTTCGTTAAATTTCAACAAATAAAAATAAATTATTTTTTGTGTGTTTAATATTCAAACAATAAATCTATTTAATGTGAAACGAAACATAATCATTTAGATATAATTCTATATCACTTAAATTTAGTAGCGATAAAGTAAATATTGCTCTGATTATATTATTAGCCATCCAAATAAACTAAAATACCTATTTACTAGCTAATTCTATTGAGTTCCATACAACTAGGACCATGACTAGTTTTTTTTTTTTAGGACCATGACTAGTTAATTGTAACTGGAATACGAAATATTAGAAGCTAAATTAAAGAAATACTTTGTAAAACTATGAGGGTGTCTAAGCTTATTTTTTTACTTATAAGTGAACTACTTAACTTTGTCAAATTATGAGGGTGTTTGGCTAAACTTATTTTTTTTAAGTTGTCTAAGTTTATTTTGATTTATTTGGCTAACATAACTTATAATAATGAGATTTTTTTTACATGTTTGGATAACAATAACTTATAACTCAAAAGATAAAATAACTATAAAAAATATCATATTTATATAATATTTTTTTAATCTTTATACTATAAATAAATTAGTAATTTAATATTTAAAATAATAAAAAACAATTGTAACAAAAATTATTATTTTATGACTAAAAATATAACATTTATGATATCAATAATAGTATAAAATATAAAATTTATGTTTTATTATTAAATAAGGATAATCAAATAATTTATTAGGTCAAACTAGCAAAATAAGTTAGGTGAAAATAAATTAGGAATTAATTTTTTTTTGAAACAACTTATAAGTTGTTTAGAACTTATAAGTTGGGTGTTGAAAATGTTTGTCAAACACTTCATTTTGTCAAAGTTGATTTTGAGGAAAAATAAGCTTAGCTAAACACCCTCTATAACCAAATACTGTATTTTGGATTATCTTCAACACAAATTGAAATTAAACAAATAATAAGAATAAAAATCTAAAATTAGAACTTCAAAAAACTATAAAAATTTAAAATTTTTCATCAACTACCTAGACTAACCAAAAAGGTCAAAATAAGCAGTAGTTAATTCTTCTACAACAGATTAGGAGTAGTAACAATAATCATGTTGCTCACACGTCTGAAAGTTTTATCATCAAAACAAACCACAAAAGTATGAAACACTACATAATGAAAAAACAATTACTGTACTTTTTAGTCTACTTAGAAAAACTTATGTTTTCATCTTTATTGTATGTTCCTATTTCACCTGTAATACTAATACTATTTGTGAACCATGAACAATAATATATTTATCGTTTAATTTGATTTTCTCCAGCTTTATCTTATGTTTAGTTTTTAATAGATAACTTTTACATGATAAATTCATGACGTTATATATTGCCATTATTATAACGTTTTACTAGTCAGTTCTATTGACAAATTTGTGCATCATGCAATTATTTTATGTACGAGGAACTTACATGAACTATTATCTACATGGTTATGCAGATGCTATCATCCAAGGATGCAAACTTTGTTGGTTACACATACAAAAACTTTGAAATCTTAAACGACTATCAAGTGCCTGGAATGGGTATTAACTGTGTTCTTTTCTCACACTCATCTACAGTGCTTCTACTTACCTATTATTTATTGATCTTTACTCTTTTGATAAAATTCTATTAATTAGTAATTACAATTTGTGCTATTATGAATCATGTACTTAATTATAGAGTTGTGTGTAGGTCTGGTTGCATCGTTGAACCAAAGGAAGATGTAGGGAGGCAGTTGCTCACTTCCCCTATTTGTTTTTGAAAAATAAATACTAACTATTAAAAAATAAGATTTTAATATATATAATGATATGAGCATATATATAAAATAGTAAAGAAAATACAACTAACCATTTTCATTTTCATTCATATTTTTAAATATCTTTAAATGCATCTTTTAGATAAAATAATAGTTGTTTTTTCAACCAATTTGAGTGCATCTAACGTAACTGTATTTCCCTAATCAAGTAATGCAAAATTATTAGAACTTGAAGGTATCTTGTACTCAAATATTTATTATTAAGAGACTAGAAGTTCATGCTAAGTAGTAAGAAATACTAATACAAAAAGAGCGGTGAGCGGAATAAATAGAAAATAAAATCAACACTAAGAAATTAGTATGCATGTTATATTTCCTCCAATACACTTTAATTGTCGTTTGACTTTTTTGAAATTGAACTTTGATCATCAATTATTAATTATTCATTATTCTAAAAAATATAAAATTTATATCATTGGATTCGTCTTTTAAAATACTTTCATAATTTTAATTTTTAATTTTTAATAACATATTAAAGTAATTAGAGAATAAAATTTATCTTGATTGTTGATCTGGATATCGTTGTTGTCGGTTTTGACTCGGTTCCTATAAATTTGATTCTCTATCCAACTTGCAAATCAATCAGGCCGAGGAACACGGCTTAACCGCTTTACACGAGCTCATAGGGCACCGCTTTTCGGGTCAAATAGAGGGGCTAGAATCTTGAAGAAGGAAATCCTTGAAAACAACATATACAACTAAAGGTGCTTAGCTAGATAAATGCTTAGTATTCATTGGTCTTGTATTGTCTTGTTCCTCGAAAACCCACTCTGGAAATCGTACTTACGGTGGGAAATCCGACTTTAACCAGCATAGCACAACTTTAGCGTCGGGTTAGAATGTCGGAAACTTTCGGCTCTATATTTTCGGCGCCAATTTCGATCCGTTGCCAAAACCCGGCTAATAAGCCGTTGGAATGCGGGCTTTCTTGACTCCACGGCCTTGACCGACTCCAATGGTGTTATTTTTGATTCCCCAATTTATCGATACTAGCCAGCCTTCGCTTTATTTAATTTACTTTTTATTTAATTTTTCCGATGCAAACCGACTCCAAAGTTTATTTAATTCTTTTTACATTTAATTTGACCGTCTCCATACGGCCTTTACCCGAGTTAGTAACAAATTTTATTTGTATCGACCATCCGAAGCAATTGTTGTTGATTTTATTTATTTGAAACCGATATTGAGCGGCATTTAACCAGCCTTGGCCCAGATTACGAGTTCGATTGAAAAAAAAACCATCAGGAATCTTGCAAAATGTGATACGGCATCGGGATGGGATACCAAACCTAATCTTAATATTAAAGTTGTTGATGATGCAGTCACAGCTAAAATAACTCCAAAACATGTTACAAATATTCAAAAAAAACTACAAAGAAACACAAATAACACAAACTTTATTTACACAAATAACACAAACAAACGCACAATAACACAAACACAAACAAACATAAAACACAAACACAAACAAACACAAAAACACAAATAACACAAAGAAACACAAATACTTACAAACAAAAATATAAATATTGAATCTAATTAATTTAAAATTGAAGAACAAGATGAAATACTTCAATTAATTAAACAAAGTTATTAACAATACAAATAATTATGGGAACAAATACACTCTTTTTGATGACCTACAAATTAAGAATAAACAAATTAAAGTATACAAATGATTATAGGTGAGATGAGAAATAATTAGAATGAATTAAAATAGAGAAAGACATAAATATGCACAGAAAAAAGAGAATGAAATGAATTGGATATGTATGTGTGATATTTAAGAGCGGATGCAATTACACACATGCCCGGCCTTAAACACCATATAATTTAGATTTCTATAAAAACGAGGAATTAGAGATAAAATTTTGAAAACCGGCGCGTACCCAGCCTTGACTTGACTCACAAATCCGGAAAATTTACGCAGCTTTTTGGGATGCAGTATCGGCTAAAGTGAGCTGCGTTAAAAAAGATGCGGTTTTCACAAAAGCAAGCTACACATTTATGTCATATGAGAATAGAACAAGGAATCATTATTGCATTTATAGAACTCAATATCGTGCCTGACAAACTGCAAAATACAACAACACATAGAATTTGCATTTCAATCGTAGTTTAATACATAATTGTCCAATTATTACATAAAAAATTATGAAATTAAAACATTTTACTCTAATCTCTATTCGCTGTTTTACTCTAATCTGTTGATTATCTTTACCGTTTTCTTAGTGTTCTTTCGAAATAGTTCTGCTCGGAGGTCGTCGTCTGCATCGGAGGTAAATCAGCGGCGTATTAGAGTAAGAGCTATAAGCTATTTCCATAACATTCTGCTCCTCTCCAATAATACTTGAAAACTTCCCTCTTAAATGTGTCACATGTGGTTTGATCTACAAGAGCGGCCGGAGGTTGTCATTTCTTCTTGAGAGGTATCTTGATATTCAAAGCGGAGATCGCACATTCTACATATGAGTCAAGTAGTGAACTGCAAAAGCGTTCGTTTTCATTGTGACATGCCTTTGCCCATATGCAGTTTGAGACATACTTGAAGATACCCCTATCTTTGTTGTGCACTGCGATGCTAGGATGGATCATCTTTAAAACCTCGTTGTATTGTTTGATTTGAACCATCCCGTTCTTCGGATGCTGCGTCAGCTTGCTGTCAGAACCGAAACACTTCAAAGTACAACTTTGGCCATTGGAAGTGGCAAAATGTGATGACTCACTAATCTCTCAATGCTTTTATAGTAACGTTTGTCTTAAGTCTCCGTGTGAACCTTTGACTGACTTTCCAATTCTGTTTTATTACTTGCATTGTCAAGTAGGTATAGTTGATCTAGTAGCCTTTATTTTCTTTAGTTTTCTGGAATGAGGCTAATCGAAATTGTATAGAGGAAACATTTTGGTCAATCGTATGTCTACCACGCTTACGAAACCATTCACCGAAGTGTTGGTCACGTCTCGTTCTTCTGTTCACTTCGTCGACTCGGGATCAGGCTTCATTCAGAAATTATTCATGGTAGTGATACTGGGAGGAAAACGTTATTTGTTTAATTTAACAACTATATCGTGTACCAACTAAATGTCATTTAAATTTAAATACACACTACTGGAGATATTCTTGCATACTTGATTATGTTCTCATGTTTATAATTGTATTCTTCATTCTCATGCGATATCTGTTTTCACCACCAAACGTGTCGATGCAGATGATAATGAAACAACGACCGGCAGTGTTCTTCCGGTTGATTTGAGTGGGCGTGCCTCTAAGAATTTGATTTAGTTTAGTTTTTGTTCTTTCTCAGCCATGGAGCAGAGTTGAAACTTGTTGTTTGAGCCAAATATGCACCATATTGGCCCCACTTCAACACGTGCCTTTTGTCTAGCATTTTCTTGACCACTCTAAAGCTACAAACATTTTATATATATTAGTTCGTGATTAAATATATGTATTTATAAAATTGAAATAAAGTGAGATACTAAAGCTCAAAGGGTACATCCATCTATATTTACTTTGAGACCTCAGGCAAACACCTTATGACAAATGTGGTAGGTGCTCCATCATGGAAAAATAGAATTGGAAGCCAACCTCTCGTCTTGCAAATTATCAATGATATTCATGAAGGCCATTTGTACATGTTCCACGTTAAAGGATTCTTTCAACAGAAATATCACGAAAGAAAAGCACCACTGTAATGGTTTCCCATTATATAAATACGTCGGGCGTGGCGAGTCTACGGGGTAATTTTACTGCTGATAATATGCGTAAATGACTTTTAGGCCGAATTGGGATTCCGTTCCTGCGCATAAACGTGTTTGAGCATATCGTGGATGGCGGGGACCAACCATTTCCTAGCGCTTTTTGATCGGTGGTTTTAAGTATAATTAAATTCTTTGGTTTGAGCCCTATTTCCCACTATATATATTATGCATGTCGGGTCTACAACGGTAATTCGCGCGTCGATCTGCCCGGCTGTTGTCTTGTTTCACTGACTGTTTTCTGTGTGCATGAAATCGATAATGTGTCGATTTTTGTTCTTCGGCCAACTCTTTCAACTCTCGGAATATACCTTGCTTTTTGATTGTGTTCGATATTGCTCTAGGTGTCCATGTGCACACTTGTTTGTTTTCCCAAAGACATCGGGGATCTAACAAAATGCTTCAAATCGATATAATTCACAATTTGCACCCGTAGTCGCTCTTGTTGTTGTACATGACACGTTTGATTTCTCGAGGAAATGCGTATGCATCCTCTGGCGATGGCCGGCCAATTAGGAAGGGCGGTGACAGTCAAACCAACAATGCTTCCGACCCTCACTGCGGGCCGAAGCGACCTAGTATTCTCTCAAAATGCAGTATGGACATGCTAACTTACCATGCGTGCTCCATCCGGATACATCCAGTATGGGGAAAATCGCTAATCGTCACATCAAAAGAAACTCTCGTATTACAGTACATCCCATTTATATGCATCAAATGTCTCGATACAGGTATTCCACAAAACCTTCAACTCGTCAATCGAGGTGCGAGGAAAACATCAATATCTCAAGTTATTTGGCCCAATATAATTAGGGATAGAACAAATATGGCTCCTTAAATGCCTTGATCCGGTGGTAAATTATACACAGATGATCAGCAAGAAGAGTATTGGCGTCGAACTTGCCAAAATTTGAAACCATCGAAACACCCAACCAATCTGAACATTTCACCGTCTCGATGAAAATTAGGATATGATACATCAAGTGCTTCACATTTGCGCCCATCCCTCGGATGCGTCATCCATCCATCATCTGTTTGAGTTCGATGGTGCCATATCATGTCGTGAGCTGTCTTCCTCGACATATACAACCGTTGTAAACGCGGCGCTAGAGGTAAGTATATCAAAACCTTCCGCGCTATAAGCTTGCGTTGTCCCCTCTTTCTTTCCTCGAACCTATTCTCATCATATTTGGACACCTATAAATACGGCTTTCCTTTTCTTTTGTAAGCGAAGATGCGATTATTAACACATCGTCAATTTTACGTTTTTTGGGAGGAGCGAGGTCAACAATCTTTTGCCTCATAGAAATCATTCGGTATGTTCTCTCCGTCATTGGGGTGAGTCGGCGATTATGGAAATCGATGTTGGAAATATTCTTGCGATATTTAGGCTAAACTGAGCTAACCAATTGAGTCGTCAGGATAACTTAGTGAATTGATTGCAACCATCCATGTAGGGATTTGGTTTGTAGCCTCTAATAATTCGTGAAAATGCGCTCTCGCTCTGGGATTTGGGTCATCTCTAATACCGCTTTTTGTTGATTCGATGAAGTATCCACAGTTTGCATCACGTAAGTTTAGACCATACGCAACCATGTGCATATCTTGATTTGATCTCAAAAGCTCATCCCTCATCATCTTCTTCATAAACATTGTTAGAGGATCATGGGCGATCTGTTGTTGATCATAAACATCGTTTGAGGTACATAAGGCGTCCCTGACTTGTTGTCGTGAACACGTTCTGACGATATTCTCACCATGATACGCCCAATTAGTAATCGTGAACAAACCGTTAGAAATCAAATGGAACTCAACATCGATCCTACTATGCAACAATGTATTTGGCACCTTCTGCTGATCACCTTATCCACATGAAACCATTTTCGGAATAATAGTTTTAAATAAAAGTCACTAAAACTTCATCAAATTTAACAAATATGAATTTTGATTGTCCATCCGATTAAATGCCCGATTTCTATACATCCAAACGATCCTCGACATTTTACTAACATTAAAATTTATACCACACATATACTTACTACTGATGTATTAACAACTTCAATTAAGCAAAGGAATAACATTTAAAACAACAATGTGGCGTTGTTAGTCGGAAAAACTTAGTTGAGATAACAAAATTACCTTTTCGATGTCGAGAAATTGAGAGAAAATAAGTGTATTAGTTCAAATAGGAAAGTGGGATGAAGGGGTTTTTCTATTCTGATACATTGTATATCTGAACATAGATGCCGGGTTGGCGTCAGACGTTATTATTGAATTGTAAATAACATATGACATTAGCGTCAGGATGGCGTTGGGCCCGACGCCATACCGACGCTACCCTCTACATATATTTATCAATAGTATCGTATTTTACATTATAATTGCATACATTGACTACATAAAAATGATTTAAGCTCCAATGATTAGATACAATACACGTGAATTTTATTTGTGTTCTATCATGTTAAATGGAAATTAAAAATCGATATATGATAAAATTGAATACGATAACATTGATAATGCGTTGTTATACGTCCCACAAACACAACCTCTGAGAAAGATGATTTAAGCTCCAATGATTAGATCTGATACACAATGTTCACAAACCGCGAACCATTACATATCTAAAATGACATTAGTTAATGTAATGTTCTTAGCGGAAGTAAATACAAAGTAAATCAATACTATATCAATCATTACATAAAATTATTCAAATATAATATATGTAAGAGATGTAATAAGCCTCAAAAAGCTTAATTTCAAGATGGATCACATTTTTAGAAATTTCCGACGCTAACCGTCGGCGTGACCGTCGATATGTGTAAAATACCCATGAATCCGATGCCATCCGGCTAACATCTTGAGTATATATGAATCCCGGCGTCGGCGAAGCCATTATTGACTATTCTCACACTGCATTAAAATTAGCGTCGGGATAGCGTCGGATAATAACGCTATATACCGACACTGTTATGCATCATTGTAGAAAAAAAACCGACTTTTTTAACTTTTGACACCACTGCGAAATGCAAGCAGGTTCGCCAACCTGTACTGACATGAAAGATACATAATCAAACACGTTCCAAACACACAATATATTTGCGTAATCAACTTAAAACATCTTCAAATAATAAAACAATCGAAATATCAATGTACGATAAAACTATAAGCTATCGATGTACCCGAAGTAGCAACTACCAATAAAATTATCAAGCTATCTTTAAAAGCGAAAGCCAAGCAATAAAACTATATCAATGTACCAAAGTAATAATAAAACAATATATGTATCCAGTAATAGCGATGGTAACAACTAGCCTAAGGCAGCCAATTAATAGATCTGGGAGGGTCTGGGGAGGGGCTGGGAGGAGTGATGGGCACAGGGGAGGGTCACGGGGATGGTCTTTGGGCAGTGAGCTGCGACAACATATGAGTGGTGCTGGTCACCATCATCCTCTCGTCGGGCCTTGTTGATCGGCCCAGCAATGCGCATCTGGGGCAATTCTCATGACTCCAGTGGGAAACTTGGTAACCCGGGGAATCGGAGGTAAGCGTACGGTGTTGGGACATCTCCACCAGCGCATTCGATGGAGCCATGCCGTCTGAGTACAAATCCGTTACATCTTTGGGTGGAACAACTCCCACATGTGGTGTTTCTGACGGGCGATGGCGTGGTCTTTGCTCTGGTACGGCTAGCGACGTCTCCGGCCTCGATGTAATTGCCAGTCAGAGAACTCTCCCCGCCGCCAAGCCCGCCTTCACGAGGGAGACTCTCCCAGCGTAGCCAAGTGGAACCCCAAGCGGATCCCATAAATCAAAATGAGGCCCGTCTTTGGCCGAGCACTTAGCCTCTTTGTACTCCTCCTCAATATTAAGCGATTATTAGCGATAAATAAACTCTAAGCAAACTTAAATTTTAAAAATGGTAAAACAAACCAGAATTCCACCGCTTTGGCCCTCTTGGATCCCGGTTTCTTCACAGATACCACTTGTCACTTACATAGGATTGGTTTCATAAAGAAACCTCAGCGGCGAAAAGGATCTTTCCCGATGCTTTTTCTTACAAAACAAAAAATAAAAATAAAAATCATTTATAAGTTCTACAAAATTAAATTAACAACATTCAATAAAAAAGTGAATTACACTCTCGTCATCGAGAGTGCATACCACCTCCCATTATGATGGGAGGACATACGACCTACGAGGTAAAGGCCTCCACGACTCTCGCGGTCGACTATTACGCTTTCAATTTTATTCTCTTATGCAAATTCATTGTAGTTAATTAATTCCGCCACTACATAGAGGCGCACCATCCTCGACCTATGACTCTCCAACGGCCAATTAGGGTCCTTTGTCGGTCCTTTGATCGCGACCGCGCCGGTCATCGGGTTTCTCCAACCTTGCTGTTACCGACATGGAATAGGCTATGACTACTTGACTCATCGCCATTCTTAAACTTGTGCCTCCCACGATAAAAAAATTTAAAGAAAAAGATTAGTACAAATTTAATTAACATTGACGATTCATTTAAGTGTAAACAAATTGAATGAGTCTTTTTTACCAAGAACATTTCATATTTTACGTCGATACCGCTTCTTTGCGGATAATGCTTTTACACAGTTCGGCCGAGTGAATATCGAGTACAATGTATGCTGGCTTCAAATCTAAAATTTTCCCTCTTGCCTTTAAATGGAATAATAAAAACAAAAAAACAAGATAACATGAATAAAAACATACTGCCAAATTTCACGATCAGCTAAAAATACTATTAGCAAATTACGTTGACGATGGAAGCGGACAATCTTGCTCTCCTTCTGACGGGCTCCAACAGTGGGAAGGTCCATGAAATGTAGTCATCCGCGGCCTGGTGATACCGACCTAAATTACCCGGTCATCGTCGACACTCGGCATCGAAGGTCAACATCATCGCCTCATCATGGTATCTATAGCGCATTCAGGCGAATGGAATGCGCCCCCCGCGTGAGTTGGCGACCAGTGACCAGCTCTTAACCGCCTCATCTGCCCGGTCGTGGGTAGCGAGAATCTACTACATGCAACATCTTTGAGTCATGATCTGCGTGTGAATCAGATACCACCCGGAGTTTCCTCTCTTAGGACCGGGGGGGGGGGGAGTCTTGTTCCTCTGTGACCTTACTTTTTATAAATCCACATCCTTCACGGACCTACCACTGAGTCATCTGCCTGACCAAAACATGAAACTAATTAACAATTCGTACAATTAACTAACCAATTCAAATCTAATCCAAACTAACACTCATATTAAACTGAAACTAACAATCGAACTAACAAATCCGCTAATCCAAGCTACTTAATCACATTTCATATCAAACTAAAAATCACTGCAGCTGTCAATCAAGTTTCGTCTGTTTTGACTATTCTAACTAATTAACAATCACAATAATTAGAAGGAGATTGATTCGAATTATGATAAATGACAACCTGACAACTAATCCAAACTAATCCTTCGATTATAATCCGATAAATCACATTGATGTTATCTGTATTGTGTAGAGAGAAAACTAATCACGATTAATCCTGACGATTCAATTCAACTAATCCAAGCTAATTAACAACACAGCAATTCAAACTAATTAACAGCACCTTCATTCAAGTTAATCCAACAAATTAGAATTAAGCAATCTACTTATCAAATAATCTGGCTAATGAAACTAATGCAAATTAGTACCAATAGACTAGTTCAGTTAACAATAACAATAACGATCATAACTATTCCAAACTAATTAACAACAAACAATGACAGTAACAGATTAAAACTGATAACAGTAATTTAAACACATTCAATCATATCAAACTGAATTAACAATTCAACTCAAGTTAAATCACATTCAAACGATATCATTATAAGCACTAATTTAACAATAATACAGACAATTAAATTAAAAAAATGAAATTATTAATTTACAATAATTAAAATAGCAATTAAAGAATCCATTGACAAAAAAAAAATTGACTAACCCCATAATAATTTAAACACATTCATCAATTTAATTCCCAATTCAATCACGAGTTCAAAAAAAAAACCAGCCTTTGAAATGAGGAAATTTAATGACGGAGATGAGGCGGAACTAGTGGGGGAGAGGTGGGTGGCGTCGGAGGTGGGGCGGGTGGAAAAGGAAAAAAAATGGGGGGTAAGAAGCGTTGGGGGGGTTTGAATATATAACAAATAAATAGCGTCGGGTTAGTGGGGTAAATATTATTATAATTAATTTGCATTTAATTTTTAGCGTTTTTAATTTTAAACTCAGGGCCTTGAACCTAGGCGTAAACTCAACCTTATCCTGTTTTTATTTATTTTATTATTACTTTTTAAGAATTGTTATTAAATAAAACCCCATAACTTAGGCATGTGGTTTTTATAAATGTTTTCAGATTTCTAAAAGTTTAATTTATACGATCTTTGGGCCGATGGTATACCCATGACCTTCAATTTTATGGCCATTACATATCGGGCTTGATTCGTCCGGCCCAACCGACACAAACCCGGCGCTAAAGAATTAAGCGTAGAATTTCCACCGATCACGTAAGTAAGCTTTCCATTGACCAACTTTTTCGGCGAATGAAGTAGTTCGGGCCGGCGATTTCCGATCGATCTTGCAACCACAAGAATTCCGGCGATACTGGGCGGCTCCATTGATAAACACGAAGCTCCAGGAGCTCAGTGGCGGAATCGAACCTCGACTCAAATGAAGGTCGGATCGTGACCTCGTTCTGAGTGAACTTCCGGAGTACGGTCGACAGCCCGACTCAAGTCGGAATCGGATCAGTTTGTCTCTACTGTTATTTCATCCCCAATCCGAGATGCGCAACTCCGGCGAAGGCGAGGCGCTCGGCGAGCAGATCACGAAACTCGGCCACGGCTTAATCTCGACTGCGCGAGAAGGAGCTTCGATAACTCTCAACACAGCTCGGATACGATGTTGGTGTCGATACTCGTTGTTGTCGGTTTTGGCTCAAATTTACTATCGTTTGATTCACATCAAGCTTGGCATAATGGACCCAAGGGGCAACTGACCTTTACTTCCATGAGCCGACTGGACTCATACTACCGGGTAAAATAGAAAGGACTCGAATGTGAAGAAAGTCACAAAAACTTTCTGTGAACAAACAAAAGGTTTCGCTCAAGAAGATTCCAACTAACACTAACCTAGCGTAGAGTTGGATTGCAAATGGGTTAGTGCAAAATTATTAGACCAAACATTTCAATATCAATAATATGTGTAGAATTTAATTAAAAATGAATTGGAGGAAGTATACATGATTAGGTTATAATTATGGTTATATCAATAAGCTACTTATAACTCATTGTAAAAGATATCACTTTATTTCTTGTACAAATTTATTATCCATATTTTCGGTTGCATAAATTTCAACACTAAAGTAATTTTATCTCTTGGTCGCTAAGCTAGTAGCATTTAATATTACTCTATACGACCTCCCTTTTATTTACTTATTGCTACCTCCATTTAATGACATGCATCTATTGAGGCTAATTATTGTTTTATATTGTTTCTGCAGCTGAATTGAAGAAGAAAAATTCCAAGACTAAAAGGCCAACCGTCAAAGACATTTTTGGTATGATTTGCTTTATCTATCTATATTCTGTATTTAAATGGCCGCAACCTTATACTCCATTTGTCTTGAAATATTTTATGTTCTAGCAAAATATTCATTGTTTTCTACTTTGTCTTTATATTTCCTTAAAAATTGTTTATTTCACAAGAACTCGAACGAATGCGTCCTTAATACTTTTGATTTCATCTACACTGTAGTACACCAACAAATATTAAACAATGCAACGAGATTATTGTTTAAATCTTTTTTATTATCTTGTTTTATTGTCTAGAACATCAAATAATTTGAGATAAAGGGAGTATTATTTTTAGTTCTTCAAAAAGCTAGTTTTCTTTATAACTTGAAATAAACCATGAGATGTTGAGATTAGTTCATTAAAATTACTTGTACACAACATTGACAGTAAATTAATGAGTAATATTTGTCATATATATAAAAGAAAATTCAGTAACTAATATTCTGACATATAAAAAATAAATAGTTGTTAGATTAAATGCATTGGAATTGAAAACGAGTGTAATCTGGAGATCCTATGAAGTTCTTATCGAAAAGCTATGGCACTTGGTCTAACACGTAACTAGACATAATTAAAACTGACAAAAATAAATAACACGAGCTAGATGTTTACATAGTTTAGTGCAACACTTATGTCGGTGGAGTGGCTTGCCCTGTGGAAGGAATTTAAATATGAAAGAGATTTACAATCCAAATACTCAGTCAAATGCTCCCCATTTCAATGTCTTGATAGACTCAATACTATACGTTCTATCCAAACTCGCTCTAAATATGATCTCCTCTTCCTTTCACTTACAACTATGAAAATGTTTGATACGACAGTACAATGTTTTCACACAACACAAGATTGTTGTCCTAAGGGTTGAAACACAATTGACACTTAAGAGCTTTATACTACATCTAGTATAAAAGACCTATAACACCCGATAAGAGAATATTAATTTATATGTATATATATATATGTATATTTTGAAATATTGTTTATTATATTTATAAAAAGGTTAAAATACAACCTTCCATCAGAGGCATATCTTTGAAATACACGAGGTCCAACCCTCAAAAAGCACTCTACAAATGCATCCATACTTAACCATCTACAACTAGGACTTATCCTACGAAATCCAAAACAGGAGGAACAACCCCGAAATACCAACACTATCCTAATTAAGTAAGAGCTAAACAAAACTTCACTCAACAAATGCAAAAACCAAACCTATACTTTGATCAACTTCACAACAAACCAACATCTCATAGAACCTAGCAAAGCATAGTGGCAATTCAGAGTTCCCAGGATAGAAGTAACCAGCAAAACGACCTCTACCAGCCAACAACAACTAATTTCACAAATACCAAAGTTTCTAACAAGAGAAAAGCAGCTGGCTTTTTAAGGTCCTAGAACAATTCCTAACTAGCGTATTTCAATTATTCAAGCTTAATCGAAAAAATCCCCAATTTGATGTCTAAGAACCCTAATTCCCAAATTTCAATATAACGGTAACTATGATGAACCCCTGAATTGATTAATTCGACACCGAGCAATTCAAAGCACACAGTATGTTTGTGGTTCAGAATCTCCTTCCCCTGTTCTAGAATAGTTTATTAAACTTGAATCAATACAACTCAATCAACTCAAAAACAATAAACTAACTCTAGTAATCTAAATCCTACTAACTTTTCAGATGGCTCTGACATGATTTCAAGTAAACCTGGCCATAGATACAAACTTTAGCCCCAATCCTACTTTTAATAGGATCCCAATCCTAGCAACAATTCTATCTAACAACATGTCCAAATCCTACTCAAACTATGTTTCCTGAAGTCTTGATAGAATTCTTCAATTCCATTCTTGATCATGCCACTTACGTGATGCATTTGGCGTTTAAGTGCTCTTTCATTGCCTAAACCCCAACAATTCTCCCCTTCTAGCATATGAAGAAAGAGTACATTAAGATTGCTTTAATGTTGTTGTCTGTGGGTCGGGCAGACCGAGACCACCACGCCAGCAGTTGGGTGTTTTGCCTTGTTCAAGACCTCGTGAGCATATCGCAAATCATTCTCGAGGTGTGTATTTTGTCATACCAATTGCTTTGACTCCAAATTAAGCCCCCATCCATCGTTACTTGATCTTAATGTGTTGATCTTGAGCGTAGGGAGCAGAATTTTACCCAAAGTATATCGCACTTCGAGAGTCGCACAAGATGGTGAACTTGTCTTCGCTTGATTCTCACCTCAATAAAGTTATTCCAAATTACAGCAACTCTTTCCACATTCGGCACATAATGTATTCCCCGCCTCGGGGTAGACACATAACGCATCTCGCAACTTTGCTTGCCGTGAAATTGCTCCCTCCAACAAACACCACAAGTGGGTCCCTGGATGTGACTTATGAATCAAATGTCACTGAAGGTCCGAATCAGGTAAGCAATCTGAGACGGTTCACCGTGGGTTCCAAAACAAATGCTCAAGCTTTCTGCGCCTTCAAGTATCTCAAAGACCCACTTCACACTCCCCAATGCTCACCGGATTAGCGTAGTAACCGCTTGCTAAACCAACCGCAATGCAATGTCTAGCTCGGTATTTATCATCAGATACATCAAGCTCCCCACGCTGAAGCGTAGCGGACTTTCTCCATGTACTTAATGTCATCTTCGCCTTAGGGATTCTTTTGTTTCATCTCAAGGTGTAGTTCCAATTGACAACTTAATGACTTTTGCATTGTCCATATTAAACCTCTAAGTACCTCTTGTGAGATGTACTTTCTTTGAGACGCATTTTTCCCTTTGCTTCTATCCCCATGATCCTTGAACTCCAAGTATATGATTTGGTGCATTCCTAGTCTTTCATCTCAAAAAGCTTTGTTGAGTTCCTTCTTAGGCTAGTAATCTTTGGATCGATCCTTCCCTATGATAAGCATGTCATCTACATATAGCAAGAGAAACGATAGTGTTATCATTAAGTGGAGTCTTTAGCGAACACACAGTTGATCAACAAGAAGTTTTCTTTGAATCCATTGGCTTCCATAAAAGACTCAAACTTGATGTACCACGCTTCAGTGCTTGCTTGAGTCCATACAAGCTTTTCTCAGCTTCCAAACAAGTGTGTTTCCTTGCCTTTCACTTCAAAAACCCTCAAAGTTGTTGTATATATACGTGCTCTTGTAGATCACCATGGAGAAAAGCTGTCTTAACATCCATCTGTTCAATCTCTAAGTCATGTGTAGCAGCCAGTCCAAGTACTAGCCTGATTGAAGTCATCTTGACTACTGGAGAGAATATCTCTTCAAAATCTATTCCATGTCTTTGTGCAAATCCTTTCACAACCAGCCTAGCTTTTGTATCTAGGTATTTTTGTACTGATCAATCTTCAAATTTTATGATCCATCCAAGCCAGTTACTTTGGAAGTTATCTTGTTTCTTCTCAACAAGATAAATGTATGGTTCTTTGTTCTGCAGTAGTTCATCTCTTCTTCCATAGTCGCCATCCATTTTTCCTTTCGATTTCATCATCAGCTTCTGATAGTAGAGGCTCTCCCCCATCCGAAAGTAAGACATATTCGCCAGGAGAATACCGAAGAACTTGTTCTCACTCTAGAAGATCTCCTACCTCCTCGGAGTGTTTGATCTTCAATCCGTGTGTTTGTACCACTCTCAAGTGTTAGCCGTGATTGTTCAATCTCCATTTTCTTCAAAAGCTGATCAATGTCGGAGAGAAGTGTGATCATTGTCTTTCATTATTGATCATAGGCTCGTAATGGATTTCCCGGTACTATGATCAATTTCTTCAATGTCATCTTGCCAATCAACAAGATCACTACTCAGAATTTACCTTAGCTTTTCAAGTTTGTTTAGATCCTTCTGGCCAGCTTGACTTTGAAATATCACATCTCTACTTCTAATGATCTTTTGTCGCCTAGATCATACAACTTATAACCAAACTTCTCATCTCCAAACTCAGAACACACTTCTTAGACTTGAAATCAAGCTTTGTTCTCTCATCTTTAGGAACATGTGCATATGCTATGCAGCCAAATGTTCTTAAGTGTTTATAGGATACATCCTTTCCAGACCATGTCTTCTCAGGTGTGCTTCCATTGAGTGTTGTAGTAGGTGATACCTTATAATCAATCGGCCGCTACTAACGCTTCACCCCGTATGTCTTTCGGGAAGACTAAAGACGTGATAACATGTATACCTTAATCTTCTCTACAATCGTCTCTATTCATTCTCTCTGTACCCACAACTATCAAGGCCGAGGCGTTTTTAGTGACGCATTGCTCATGCCCACCTTTAGACTTACAAGATCTATGAATTCCTCCAATGTACTCACCACCATTGTCTCCGTCCTAACGATTTAAGTACTTTGCCGCTTCTTTCAACTAAATTAATGAAGGCATTTAAAAAGCTTTCTGCCACTTGATCTTTTGTTTTTAATGCAAAAGATCCAAACCTTCCTAGAGTGATCATCAATATAAGTGACAAAATGTAAAGAGTTACCCCATTGTCTTCACTTTCATAAAGCCCACATACATCCGAGTACATAAGCCTCAATTGGCAGCCTTTCCTTTGTGAGCGCCTTTATTGAATTTTGATCCCTGCGGTCGCTCCCATCAAGCAAGCAAAGGATACGCAAATTCTTCAATTCCCCCGTGTCATCGAAGCCGTGCAGCTTTTAATTTGTTTCAGGATAGAATACAAGTCCTTTAGCACTCATATGGCCTAACCCGTCAAGTACCAAACATCTACCGCATTAATTTCACACTTTTGTACTTTGAGTTTAGCTTTGTACAAAGGTACCATCCTTGGATTCCTTCAAAGAATCGTTATTAATCCCTTCTCAGAATTCCATTGTCATTACCAAAAAAGATAAAGCAGGAGAAATCTTCATCATCTAGCTTCGCCTCCAAATATTTAAGACTCATCCCAAGTCGAATGTGTCTCCGACATCCTTCTTCACCCAATCACCTTCCATTGCCAGCCACAAACACACTTCCAATTGCCTCGATGGTCGAGGTGCTGCAGATTTCATCTTTGCAATTCCAAATTGCCTTCTTCATAAGTGTGAAAGAAGTCCTTATTTGAGTCATACTTAAAAAGAAGCTCCCAGCCTACAATCCAATCTTCTTCTCCAAAGAAAGATAGCATACATCCACTCCTCCAACAACTATAACGAGATCACTTTGCCGAATTTTACAATTGCAACCATATTGTTTTCAGCTTTCTTGGATCTTTCCTTCACTTTGACTTTCTTGAATGAGTAACACTGATTTCCAAAGGTCCTTTCTTGTCATAGCACGGCATGTGTCTTCTTTCTTGTTCAAGCCAGCACCCTTAGCTTTAGGTTTAAATTGTTTAGTCTTTTTCTTGCTAAACTTCTTTCCTTCATACATAAGAGTTTCACTGTTGTTTGACAATGTTGTGCCTGATTTTACACTATCTCTTCTTAGCTCTTCATTCATGATGGAATTACAAACTTGCTCCTTAGACAAAGTTCCATCAGGTGCAGAAGAACTAAGGGACATTGCAGAGTTTCTATGAACCCTAATCCACAAAGCCCCAGACCTCACATCATCAAGTCAATTCCCACGAGAGCTTAGTTGTAAATATGTGTTCTACTGGCTGGGACAAGCGAGAGGCCTCCATCCGTGATATCTCAATTTCCTGCCTTAATTCCGCCTAATCGTTTAGCCTCCTCAAGGGAAAGCACTCGCTTTCTCCTCTCATACAAGCTCAAGAATCTCCTCCAAAGATCCTATAAGTAGAACACTATCAAATACGATGGATCACACCTATATCTATAATTCTTATATAACCTAAAGTATCTTCTATCCACTCCTACCCATTCATACACATTCCTGAAGTTCAGGTGGTCGAATTCTAACTCTTCAATAGGTCTAGCAAGTCTCTTAACATATAACCTATCAAGCATCTTTGGTTTTCCGAGGCTATAGTTGTCGTCGCCAAGATTTAATTCATCATCGGGTTTCTGTCCGAGCCTCCCATGATGTTGCTCAACCCGAAGCTTCCGATAATTCTGTTATTTTGGGCGTCCTAGAACAATTCCTGACCTAGCGCGTATTTCAAATTATTCAAGCTTAATCGAAAATCCCCAATTTACGTCTAAGAACCCTAATTCCCAATTTCAAATATAACGCACCATGCATTTAACCCTAATTGATTAATTCGACAATCGAAAGCAATTCGAAAGCATATATGTTTCGTGTGTTCAGAATTCCTCCTTCCTCACTTGTGAATAGTTTATTAAACTTGAATCAACACAATCAATCAACTCAAAACAATAAACTAACTCTAGTAATCTAACCTATCAATCCTTTCGCATTTAAGTGTTTGATATGACTAACCCTATTTATGTATACAAACTTGTTCTAATCCTATCAGTAGAATAGGATCCTAATCCAGCAACAAATTTCTATCTAACAACATGTCCAAATCCTACTCAAACTATGCTCTTAGTATCGATAGAATTCTTCGAACTTCCATTCTTGATCATACACTTCAGCGGAGATTTGTGTTTGTTCTTTCTACGCCTAAGAACCCCGCCCAAAAGAACTCTCCAATCGCTTCCTAAAACATGTTAAACAATTTTGATAATGATCATCAGGACAATCTAAAGAAAAAGACCAAATGACTAATTCAACTTAAACTTATATCCACAAATCTTAATAAACCAAAGACCTTTGCTAGCGTAAGCTCATGAAATAATCATCCAAACAATCTTAGACAACATAACTTGAATCCGGTGGTCTCCCTTGCCCTTTAACCCTGTGTTGTTTCTTCTTTGCCTTCTTCTTTGAGCTTTTTGATTGAACTCCAGGATCAGCTAATGCATTAGCCAAAGTAGCTAAAAATGAAAGCCCAAACTTCTATTACTCCCAGGTACCCCCTCAATATCCCAATGATCGGGGACAACGGCCGCATTGCAGTGTCTAAGTCCGCCGGGTTAAACCTCGAGCAGCCCTCAAAGCCTGCCCACGGGGTGCCACCATATCGAAAGCGCTGCGCCTTCATTAGCCGCCTCCTCCGAAACTAGATCGATGATCCTCCGCTTGTTCCCCGCCGCTTCCCTCCTCTTTCCTACATTCTCACCCCTCGGGCCCTACACCTTCCCATTTGCTACGAGCCTGCATAATGTCCAAACACCATCGCTTGGGAAAATAGGAGGAACCCATTCATAGATTACAGCCGCTATGAACAAGCCTGTTGGAAGAAATGTTCAAGGGCAATAATCAACAAATTGCCTCAACATCAATCTCATAAAAAGTCCATTCGAATTTGTTCAGAGGTATTTCTATCACTGCAGTGGCTCACCCCTCAATAAAGTTCGAGAAATTCTACTTAGCCTCCCCCATTCCAACACTCCACCGGGATACTAGGATACCTAACCCACACTGGGACTTTGGACACGTTAGGCTTCATAATAGGGTATCCCCTCACAACTCCATAGAAGTTGTGCGAGGTCGCCATGTAAGCTCCAGTTACGGACCCGAATCCAAATAAGATAGCTACCAAAAGAAATCAAGCTCATGGAGCTTGTTTGAGGCCATACAAAACTTTGGACACGTTAGGCTTGTCAATAGGCATCCCCACCACATACAATCGTACATAGCCACTCTGAGTGAAGAACTTGGTGAACCTTTCATACCGTGAGCCGAGGTCGCATAAACACTTTTGTCAATTTGATGACATAATGTAGATGATAGGGATCCACAAACTCTTTAGGTTGCTCCAAATACATGTACTTTTGGCCAACTGTAACAAGAAAGCTACCAAAAAGAAATCAAATTTTAAACTTGAGCCCCCCACTCACTTTTTGTAGATTTTCTGGGAAGTGTGTGTAAAAGTGGCTACAGTGCCACTCGATGGCGGTTAAACAATTCACTCCCTTTAAAAAATCTCCTTTAGAAGATGTGTTTTGATCAGTAATATATCGGGTTAATTTTAAAAACCCACCGGCGTTAAAATTAAATATCCCAAATATTTTTCATGACTTAAATATGATTAAATTCTATCCATCTTTGAAGGATAAGAAATTAATAAAATCTCAAGATCAAGACCGAAGATGATATTAAATTCATGTCGAAATATATTTAGGAGAAAATTACCCTGAATCATTTGGAAATTAATTATTGGGAAAACTAAACAGATAATGATAGACCAAATATTGTCATAACAAATCTCATCATTTCATTTGTTTGATGTAAAGCTCATTAAATGACAAAGGCCCGGTACAGCAGCTCTATACAACATGTACGACAATCATGTTGAAATGAAAGCTACATCAAGTAAATATGCCTCAAATGCTTATTGAAAGAATGACTTTCGTGGTCAAACATCAACACCCACCTCAGATGCCGTAGTTCTGTGACATTCAAGACGGTCAAAATTTATTAACTAAAATTAATAAAATCTAATTTATATGGATCAATTAATTTGATTAATTCATGTCCAAATCACACAACCAGTTTCAACCAAGGCCCAATAAAAAACCGAACATGTGGAAAATAATAGGATTTTCGGGATTCAAGCATCTGAAATTAATTTTAGGTTAAAATTACCTGCTTATATTTACCAAACCTACAATAATTTTTCTGGAAAGTACGGGATCAAAATGAATAAATCAAGGAAATACTGGGGTTAAGAAATAGAATATATTTTACCTAAAAATCCTACTATGGGGTGCCTGCTGGCCCCTCGAAAGTTAAACAGCAAAAAATCTATTGGCTCGACGTCCCATGTAATTTGATTCATGAAAAAATATCAACGGGTCAAATCGTCAATTCACTGGATAATTGATCAACCAATCGAAAAAAAGTCTGAAATCCTAAACACTCCCCAATGGCTCTAAATTCTCAAGGGAAAATAAGTTAATGTCGAAGTACCCTTATGAAATTGTCCAAAATCTCTTAGATTCCGAAAAAGCTCAGTTTAACTCCACAAACATTCAAACATTCACCCCCTCGAAATCTAAGAAATTAATTTTGAATTAAGGCACAAACGCAGTACTCTTGGCATCTCGTAACTCAAAATATTAAAAGAAATATCATACAGCTACTCTGTGAAAATCTAGGGTAGGAACAAGCTACTGCTATTAATTCCAGGCTTCGCATAGTCGGTACTGTACAGAAGCCGCTTGGGGATCCTACCGCCGAGTAGGGTACCAACTCATAAGCTAAAAAGGGTCCATCCTATCAAAGATTAATAAGTAAGCCTCCTAAACTAGTCCAACCTCACTGAATCAAGCTACTAAGACATCCCTACCATGTCCAAGTCTCTGAGCATTCCTACCCATGCCCGACGACTCAGTCTACATCAACCAACTCATATCATTAGGGTTCCCAAATCAAAGGCTAAGATCAAGTCCACACAACCATGCGGGAAAGTACATACATAAAAAGATAGTCCCTAAAATAAGAAAAGTGACGACATGAAAGTATTTTTCTTAGAGAAAATTTTAGAGCCATGTACATGTTTATATCTTTATATGTCCTATCTAATCACTACTATTTGACACCCAACAGAGGATTGTGGAACTATTGTAGCGCCAGGAAGTCATGCAAAGACACTATCGGAACAAGAGCTTCAAGCAAGAAGAGATCTTTATGATTAGGCATCTTACAACTTTGTAATCATCGGGGCTGACGCCAGAAGTTCGGCATATCTTGGCAGAACTCAACTTAAAGAGTAGTTAGTTGTATAATAAAACAAAATTTGATCAATAATGAACGGCAGTTTTACATTTTGGGAATGCTCTGGCTAAAGTGAAATTTATTTTTGCTGCCATAAAAGTATTTATTAATCATGTTTTATCAAGGTGAAACATTTAGCTCTTGTATTTTCAAAGTGTGTAATTTTATTTTTAGATACAATTACAAGTCATGATTTGTACGTCAAGACGAGTCATGAATTGTACGTCAAGAGTCACTCAAAACATTCAAGGGGAATTGTCACATTGCCAAAAAATTCAGCGGAATGATCTAATTGTTAACTTAAAATCACATACTAAGAGAGATTATTAGACTTTTGATGGTTGAAATAAAAAACTTACAAAGTTGTTTTTATAACCATCCCATGAGGCTCGTGGCGGACAACTACCTGTCCGTCATTTTTGCCAAGGCTAGCCATAGGTTTTTATAGAAGAATATTGAGGGTGATAGGCAGTTTAGGGTTTACAATTAAGGGATGAACAAGAAGGGATTATAGGGGTGGGGAGGGGAAGAAGAAAAAGTGGGCAGCTAGGATATTCTTTATAGTGGGGGTGATGGTTTTGTGCATAACTAACTCCAATCTTCTAAACAAATTAAGTCACTTATAGAAAATAGTTATTTTTCACAGTTCTGTGCAAATTTGTTAGCTTTAATCATATTTTTTTTTGAATAATTGATATAATACTATTAAATTATGCAACCTATATGAGATAGATTTTCATTAATCGTAACGGTCTAGTGGAAAAGATTCATGTTAGTAACCAAAATATTTTGGTTCGAAACTTATCTCCTTGCTAAATATAAAAAGAAAATTAAATAAACAACTAGGTACAAAAACATGACCACATTTATGAAGCTTTAAGGTTTATTATATATATAAATGGTTTGTCGGGTGAGCGGAAGAGAATAGTATTATCAAGTGAAATCAAAGTACTTGATCAATTAAGAAAAAAATAAAGGATGGTTCACTCTTCTTTATTTTTTTTATGTAGATCATTTTTATTGTTCTTTGGTACTCCCTTCGGTTTTTTTACTTGTCATCCTACACTTTTGCACAACTATTAAGGAAAAATAAAAGTAATCAAAATGTGCATTGAAAATGTAGAATGTTAATTAATTGAAAATATATTATTGGTTGGTTGATAAGTTTAATATAAAAAGTAGTCAAAAAGTACATTAGAAATGTAAAAGTGCAATTTATTATGCTAGAATGACAACTATTTTAAACAAAAAAAATTATGTTAGGATGACAACTAAAAAAATTGGAGGAAATAGTAGTTAAAGCTTTTTTCGGACTAGTTAAATTTAAAAACTTGGGGCTCAGTAGGAGAACATGAGGCTTCATAATGTAACTTGCAATTCTCCCCTTCTCCAATTATATATGGGGTAGATATGCCAAATTGCCAATTTCTTACTATGCACATTAATTGTGTTATTAATTATCATGCCTAATTTCTTTCCAAATTTAATAATTACTAATTTGAATTGTGAGGAGTCATTTTCAAATTCAATTGTTTATGTTAGCTTCAATTTAATTTAAGATTTTATATTAACTTAATTTTTTTTAATTAATTTCAAATTTTTAAATGATTTTAATTTTGTATTTTACTTTAAGTGTTTTTAGTTTAATTCAGAGATTGATAGATTTTAATGTTGTATTAACTTTATATTTAGTTTAATTTTCACTTGCTTTTATAATTTTAGTTTATTAATTGATATATGTTTAATGTCAATTTTTTGAGATTAATTTAAACCTTGATACATTTTAATATTGTATAATTATCTTTCAAAATTATATAATTTAAATGATTTGATACATATTTGTCATAATTCTCATTACTCTTTCACGTTTCGTGAACTACTATTATTATTAAAGTAATAAATGTTCGAGTACACAAGGCTACCGTCTCACCACGTCACGACTGTTGTTACTTCATTGCCACGGAGCGCCATTCGGACTATGAACCATCCTAAGTTAATCTAGTTAATCAAACTATAACATCTACGGAGTATTAATAATCTCTCTAGAATTATTAATTTATTGAAATGTTTTAATATTCAACAAGACCGTTTGAAGCTTCATGATTAACTATAGGAGCGGACGAGTAGTTCTTATGTTCCCCTTTGTACAATTCATTTAGGATACTACATGTGAGAACATAAATATCGTTCCATTTAATTGTGGATGAACATGAAAGACAAAGGTTAGATCCTGCATTACGTGAAACTTCGGAATTTCCTGAAAGCTAGCTTCAAGCACATTATGCACCTATATTCTCTTAGGATTTTGCCGTCTCTTCTCTCTTCCTAGGGTTTAGAGCCTTCTGCCATTATAGATATTCCCTCCAACCTTTTGGGAGATTTAGAATCCTCTTTTTATCTATTTTTGTCCTTCCCCCCAACAACATTAACATTGGTCGTCTTCTCCTCTCTCTCGAGGTTAAGCGAGTTTTACGGGCTGGGGGAAGGGGTCTTTATTTATTTGCTTTACTGTGTCTTCTTTTTCTTGTAGGTTCGTCATATCATCACAAAGGGAGGTTTGTGTTGCGACATTCGAATTGTGTTGGTTAACTTGGGTGACTCACATCCATGGATAATTGACACTTCCTCGGCTAGTTTTTGTGGTCCTTTCGAAGTGTTGGTAGACTATGGATGCGGATCTATCACGGGTCTTGGAAAATTTGTCGTTAGAAGGGGGGGAACGAGATGAGGTTTTCGTTCCGGATCTGGCTTATGATAGATTGGAAGCAAAGTACCAGTTCAGTCTTCTTGGCAAGATATTAATGACGAACACTACTACAAAAAAAAAATACTTAGAGCACACTTAGAGAGCAGTTAGTGAAAAACGCCCTCTAAGAAGCACTTAGAGGGCATTGGCGTGAAGCGTATTTAACTCTAAAGTATTTTAAAAACGTGCCCCCCATTCTTCCTCCTCCTCCGTCTGCCCAAACTCCTCCGCCGTAGCCTCCTCCTCCCCTTCCCCTTCTTCAAAGCCCCCCTTACCGCCGCCTGCCCTCCTCCCTGAAAACCACCTCCAGAACGACCCGCCTCCCCAAAGCGGCCCTCGAGGTCGGACCGCCATCAACCTCAGATAATCGTGAGTCACCAACGATGGATAACAATAAAAAAATGACCTGTTTTACATCATAAATAAAATAATACAACTCGTCCATCGGGTGAACTAATCAATAGTACGCAACTTAAAAATGATAACATAATTACACATCAAACACCTTGTTATACATCTCAAGACAATACTAATTATTACATACAACAGAACTTCAAGAATAATAACAAAAACATATGACTGTTGAGGTCTTCAAGCCACCATCGCCACTTCCGCGGGTACGCAGCTACACGGCCAATGCATCTCGGTCATTCCGGGGAACAAATCCCAGTAATTTAAACTTCCGCCCATATGTGGAAAATAGGAAGTCAAATTTAAAAAAGCCGAGTGAAAAATAAATATCACGTGGCTAACTGCACTGGCCCGCACGAATAATAATAATTTAGATTCCTCACCTATTTGTAGACTATATACCCCAAGCAGTATTATTTCATAAAGCGCTCTGCCACAAAAAATAAAACTTTCCTTATCAAGCCAAATTCAACACCGATAACCCACACTACGCCAACAACTTACTCACAAGTACACCTTAATTACAAGAGGTATTGCTCAAGTATCTTTCAAGTATAGCTAATTCCCCAATATAATATACACCTCAAACACACAATAATCAAACACATATCTTAACCTCTCATAACTCATGCATATACAACTCAATCACTTAGTCTTTAGTTCACATTTGAAAGTACTACTCCCAATTTACAATCATACTCCTCCCGACAACTAATGTTCCTCAAAAGACCTTTCCAAATATATGCATTTCTTAATATGATCGAGTAATATATCTTAAATTCAGATAACCTAAGTACGCATTTATCTTCCCAAATTCTCCATTTAGTATATCAATGGAACTTATTTACCTCCATGGTATCGTGTCGCTAAGCTGATCAAGCATTTCTATATTCTAAAGACATTTGAATCCATTTTTCCACCATATATATATAAAATATCATCAACATCATCGATGTGACAAGATAAACTTCGCTTTATATTTATGCTCCTACTGCCTCATTCCAAAGTGTATCTCATCCGTCAGCCTACTTAAGATATATATAACATATCTAACAAAAAGATGTAAAGAATGCCAGAGGGCTACAACCGACAATAATACCGTGATTCCCGACAAAATAGTCAGCCGGCTGGGGTGTCGACGCTAAAATGAAGTACAACCATCAAAGCACTGTTGACAGCACAAATAACAAGATTGTTAATAGACATCGTAGTCAAATATGAATAAAATACATATATACGTGATTATCTGACAAAGTCATACAACATAATTCCGAATATGAAGTCTCGCACATAACACATGAATATATAATGTAGGGTCTCGATAAGCACACAAATCAATTCAAATGAAATCATGAGACTTCAACATCGACTATAAATCTAGTCATCACCTCCTCTATCTCATATCCCCACCAAGATAAATACCATCCCTCTAACGCCGCATATACTCAATCCGCTTCCAATTGCTAGAATGGACTAATCAACAATCACCCGCACTTATACCGCAAAGATAAGGCCAAACCGCACTTGTCAAAGTAGCAAGTGCACACCGCACTTATATACACAAAGATAAGTGCACACCGCACGCTATACCGTAGTATAGGCCACATCGACAACGACACAAAGAAAGTGATCAAAAGACTCACATCAAGCCTATACCAGAAGAGGCACAAAACCGCACACTATACCGTAGTATGTGGCCACATCGACAATGCAATACGTTGTCGAAATAAATGAGTCATACCCCCGCACGCTTATACCGTAGTATAGGGCCAAACTCGCACGCTATACTCAGAAGATAGGCCACATCGACAATGCACATTGAAGAAAGCGATCAAATAGAGTCATACCGCACGCCATACCAGTATAGTGGCCAAACCGCACGCTATACTGCAGTGATAAAGGCCAATACGCCACATATCCCCCCAAGAAGGAAGTTTATAGCTCAATCCCTAGTAATCCCAACTATGTGGTCATATCCTAATACTGTCACCTCAAAAATCAAGGGCTATTAACCCACCTAACACCTCTCAATAACCAACTACTTTACTTCCAACAATAGCAGTATACACTAATATCTTCCCTCATCCTCTACGAAACAAGTAAAAGAAGTTTTGAATCTTTGGGGTATTTCATTTAGATTCGAGATAGTTGACTTTTTATTTGACTTTTACAATTCTTTCTAAATTGTAATAATAAGTTCTTAGACCTTTAAACTAGTTGATTTAGAGTTAAAGTTGGAAGCTTTTTGAGTATTTCATGAATTATGGAAGGTTTGACTTTAGTTGACTTCGAGTTTGAAGTTTTAAAATGGTATAGAGTTATCATCTGCTTGAATTATGGTTAAGCTATAATAATCGATATTTGTGTATGTGTGATTAAAGCGCTGATCGGGAAGAGACAGTGACTATGAAAGCAGCGATATTACGTTTGTTACCAAGTAGTATTCATCTCTACTATGATATTAATTTATTTTTCGTGAATGTGTTTGACTCAATAAAGTCATGAAAGAGTATATATATATATATATATATATATATATATATCTATGTGTTGGATTATTTAAGTAGTTGATCGTGTTCGCTTTTGGCTGATTCATAGGCGTTGAGACGAGTCATTTTAACTAGGACGAAAGGATTTCCCGTGGATCGTTTTTGGTCATTTTGATGTTTAGGTGTCTTGCTGGTTGGATTGGCACGCTGTTGAGGAGTTGTTGATATTGTGCTTTTGTAATTTCTCGGTTGTTTGTAGTATATCAAGTTGTGTTGTGTGGTTGTGAAATTACCTATGGATCATTTTCTTAAAAATCACATTTTCTTTTATGTAGTTTGCTGTATTGGCTTATTTATGAACATGTGCGTTGAATAATGGAATTTCCATTCAAATCCTTTTGAAGATAACAAATTGTTTAAACAAACTACTCCTCGCTTTCAAGTGAACTTGTTATTAGGTTTCTTCTTTAATAAGTTCAAGTGCTTAATGGGTTGATCTGATGTTCTGAAGTTTAAGGCCGAAATAAAACAAACCGCCATGCCTAATCATGAGCTCGGTTTTTATTGTTATGTAGCTAGGCGTAAAACTCTACACTTTAGTATATGTTGTTTTAAGTACGAGTAATGACTTTTGCGGTTTTAATCTTAACGTTTTTAAAATTTGATAGTCCGTAGTTTCTAATCCCAAGTATAGATTGATTCATTGTTATACCGTATTACAAATGACTACGTGTCATTTTAGTTTCGGTAATCAGCTTCTGAAACGCATTCTTATCTCGGGAGGAGAAACCGCACTCATCGGCATCCCATCGAGAGTGTGGCTGGTCTCGACCGTGGTCCCGGCGATCGACCCCATCGAGAGGGTAAGTGGGTCTCGATAGGTCCCAACGACGAGACTGACCTCGCCGATAGGTCTATAGGTCGGCTTATAGCCGCTACCCTTGGCTCATCGGTAGGCTTCGATGGGTCTCGATGCGGCCATTCTCACTTATTTTTGTGCACTATATAAGTCTTCTTTCTATTTTAAAAACCCTACATTTTTTACCTATATTTCAAGCATTTAATTTCTCTCAAAGTTAAAGCTCACATTTAATCTTCACTATCTTTAGTAGAGTTTCCATAATCACAGGCTTATTGTTTTACTCATCCTTAATTGTGATTAGGTGGAAAATCCTTGTGTGGTGTAGCATAAGGTTTTCTATTCTTAGTTGGAGTAGTTAAGTGAAATCCTAAAAGTGAAGTCTTGGGTTCCAGTCTCTTGCAGATTAGGTGTCAAATCCTTAGCGTGGAGCTTCGGGTCACTTTTTTGGAGGCTAAGTAAGCTCGATATTAGTCTTGAGAGAAGTTTCTTGTGTGTAATCAAACAATTCTTCAAGAGCTAGTTATCCTTACCAAAATCCCGAGGTTGGAAAGCCGACGGTCGAGCATTAGGGGAACCGAAGCTCGTAAAAATCGTGTGTATTGTCTCTCTACCTTATCTCTTTACTTTCAAGTATTTTCTTTATTTTAGTTAATCATATTAGTTGTTTATTTCTTGACTAATCATTCTCTAGTAGCTTGGTCTATCGAATTAATTTATATTCATATAGTTTGTTAATTCCGCTTTATTAAATTAAAACTTGAAAAAGATAGAAACTTAACTTAAAAACCTTAGTCCCCCCCCCCCCCTCTAAGGTTATATTTAGGCTAACAAGCCGTATCGTAACCTGCTCTACTTAATTAAAGCTTAAAATCTTGTAGTAAACGATTATGGGTAGTAACGGGAATATAGGTAGCTCGGGAACCTTTTGTGTTGAAGGTAGGTCAAGTGCAAGGCCACCATTGCTTGATGGATCAAACTACGACTATTGGTGTAACGCCTTCAAGTATCATGTTCAAAGCATTGATTACAAACTATGGAGGGTGATCATCAAGGGTCCACTCATTCCCATGAAATATCAAATTCTCCAAGCCGGAGCTCATAGGAACTTGACCAAGGCGGAGGAGGCAAATATAAAAGAGTTAGGTGCCGCCTTAGTGGAGGTCCCAATTGAGGACGTGGATAAAGAGGATGATGGAGTGCTAAGGGACGAGGAACTCAAGAAAGTGGAGTTAAATTCTAAAGCCATTCATGTTCTTCACAATGCCATGTGCATGGAGGAGTATGCTCGGGTCAAGGGATGCAAATCGGCCAAGGATATATGGGACTTGTTAGAAACCGCCCATATTGGTTCTAGCCAAGTGAAGACTACAAGGGTTCGACTTTTGACTAGAGAGTATCAAACCTTCGAAATGTATCATGGAGTAGGCCTATCAAGGATACGAACCAAAGGTTCAATAATACCATCATCAATAACTTGGATTCTCTAGGGAAGACATTCTCCTTAGAAGAATTGAATGGGAGAATTATTGAAGCCGTGAATCCGGAGTTTGTCAAAAGCATGTTTTCATAAATGAAGCCAAGATATCACACTCTTTCCACCAAGAGCTCATTGATCCTTGAAAGCCGAAGAGGAAGTGATCAAGTAAAACAAGGCTCGTGAATTGCGGACAAAAAAGAAATGACTCTTGTATGAAAAAGCTCAAAAAAGTTGTTGAGAAAAATTGAAAGTGACGAGGATGATGTAAGACATGGCCATGTTTGCTAAAGACTAAGCAAAAAGTTTCTAAGATTCAAAAACAACATGGATCATGGACATGTGTTTCCAAGAAGTATGACAACCATGAAAGAAAAGCAATTAAGGGCAAGAGAAGAGGTTAAAATCCAAAGAGCTAAAATATTTTGAATGCAACAAGACATTCTTGGCATGGATTGTCCTCGCTTCAGCTAAGAGGTCTCAATCCAAGAAAGTATGCAACAAGGCCACTGGGAGGATGAATCGTAGTTTAATCCAACTACGGTACTGAGACATGCAATGTAGTGTGTCTCATGGCACAAGACTCTATGGAGGTACCTCTTGACTCTAATTCTCCTTCGGATGATGAGCTCATTAGTGATTTATTTAACACTTAATTAGTAGTTTTGGATGCTCAAAGTTATAACTATAATGAGTTGTTAGAAAGTTTTGAAAAATTGCTTAAAAGGAACAAAGAACTTTCTAAAACAAATAAAAGCTTGCTTGCTAAAACTACTTCTCTAGAAAATGAAGTTACATTGCTAAAGCTTGACTCCAATCTTAAAAATGATGGAATTTTGAAAATCGAGCTTAAACAATCTTTAAGAAGGGGTTGAGTTGGAAAACGTGGAACTCAAAAAGTCACTTAACTTGTATTCCTTGAGAACAAACAAGTTGAATGAAATTCTTGATGCTCAACGTTATCCAACCAACAAAAGGGGTTTAGGTTATTCAAGTGATAACTCTTATTCTTCTAATGTTGCTTCACCATCCGGTATTAAATTTATTAGACCACATTTCACTTGCACTGAGAAAGGAAATCATGAGTCTTCTAGATGTCTCGTTCAAAGGTTAGTGAGATTAGGCACCTTATGTCCCAAATCTCAAAGACCTAAATGGATTGTGAGGAAATCCATTTTACTTACTAACCCCCAAGGACCCAAATCAAATCGGGGTACCTAGAATGCAGTAACTCGGAATCGTTTTGCAGGGGCCGCCATCCAGAAGGAAAATATTTGACGGTGGATACCGTTGCTCAAGTGCACATGACGGGAGATGCCTCACTCTTCCTAAAGCTTGGTAACAAGGCGGCAGGAAATGTAAAGTTCGGGCTAACTAAACTCCGCCAAAATCCTGTAAAGGATGCATTGGTAAAGAAAAGGTTGCTTTGGGTAAATTAAAGCATTTTGCTTATCGATGGCTGAAGTTTAATTTACTTAGTGTGAGTCAATTATGCAAAAATAATTATGAGGTCAAGTTTTTTAAACATAAGTGTATCATTTCGAATGCTTCATCATCATTTGTTGTGCATGGTTATCGGTTGAATAATGTTTACTATGTAAACTTCGATAGTCGGGGTTAGGCAATATTTGTACGAATGTTGTTCATGATGATGTAAAGTTTAAGGCATCGACGGTCAGTCATGCTAGCATTGAAATGTTGTCTAAATCGCATAAGCATTTCAGATGTAAAAGTGTCTACCAAATCTCAAGTATAAAAAGGATAGAGTTATGTGACGACGCCAACACGTGCTAAAATGCATAAATCATCTTTTTAAATCTATAAATCTTGTTTCACAATTCATGTGCTTGATTTGTTACATATGGATTTGTTTGGTGAGATGGATGTTGTGAGTCAAGTGCTCTAAATATGTCTTTGTAATTGTCGATGATTACTCAAGGTTTACTTGGGTAATTTGTCTTGGTTAATAAAAAGGATGCTTAAAGAGTTCGTTTAAGTTATGTAGAAAGCCTACGAATGGTAAGTATGAGTCCAAAATCAAAGCCATACACCAAGAACACCGCAACAAAATGGAGTTGCGGAGTTTAAAGAATGTGACCATTCAAGAAATTTTGGACTGACTATGTCAATGAACATAATTTGCCAAAATACTATCAACCGGCATTTCTTAGGACCTATTCTCGAAAAGACTCCATATGAGCTTGGAGACAAAGATCCCTCGTATTGATTACTTTAAAGATTTCGGGTGTAAATGCTATATTCTAAACACCAAAGAAAGATTGGGTAAATTCAATGCTAAATCTAATGAGACAATTTTTTTTGGTTACTCGAAAACTAGTAAAATATATATCATCTATAATAAGAAGGATCAATGCGTGCAAGAGTCCATTCATGTTAACTTTGATGAATCTAATCCGCTTTTGTTGAGAAAAGTCAGTAGACGAGCGATTAATTGTGTGTCAATGTGGATGTGAATTCAAAAAGAGTCGATGAGCCTCAAAAAACAAAGTTTCAAACGAGGAAGCATCAATTATTGGGAGAAAACAACAATCATCGAGAACCGCAAAGACGCGGACGACATTCCACGGGCTAACACTCAAGATTTAGCCAGAGACGAGAATCGTTAGGAATCATCCCCCGGACCTCATTCTAGGTGATCTCTCAAAGGGGGTAACTACTCGATCCTCCTTAAACAATGTTTGCCTTCATAGTGCTTACGTGTCACAAGTAGTACCTCTTAATGTTAAACAAGCTCTAGAGGATCCGGATTGGATTTTGTCTATGCAAAAAAGAATTCTGAACAATTTGAAAGATGCAAAGTTTGGCGCTTAGTTGAAAACCTCGCGATAGAACAATTATTGGAATAAATGGGTTTTTGTAAATAAACTTGAAGAAAAACGGTGTTGTTTTGCTAAACAATACCGCCTTTGTTGCCCAAGGTTATAATCAAGTCGGCGGGCGACCTTCGATGAAATTTTGCCTGGGGCCGCCAGGGTCGAACTACCAGATATCATAGCTTTCGCTAGTCATATGGATTTCAAACTACACCAAATGGATGTTAAAAGTGCTTTTTTAAATGGTCTTTTGGAAGAAGAAGTTTTTGTACAACAACCATCGGGCTTTGAAGATGCTAATTATCCTAATCACGTGTTTAAACTAGATAAAGCCCTTTATGGATTAAAACAAGCACCTAGAGCTTGGTATTAGAGGTTAAGCACACATTTGGTTGCCAATGGTTTCAAGAAGGGAAAGCTCGATTCCACGTTTTTTCCTTAAAAAACCAGCGGTAAACATCTTATAGTTGTCCAAATATATGCTGATGATATTATTTTCTGCTCTACTATGATTTGTTGTGTGAGAAATTTTCAAAAATGATGACAAGTGAGTTCGAGATGAGCATGACGTGAGTGCAATCTGAACTTCTTCTCGGACTCCAAGTGAAGCAAACGGATGACGGATCTTCATTTGTCGTGCCAAATTCGAAAAGAGCTCATAAAGAAATTTGGTACGGAAGATGCAAAATTGGATCGACTCCTATGTCTACATCAACTGCTTGACAAGGATGAGCAAGGTACAAGCTGCTAATGAGACTAAATATGGAGGTATGACTGCAGCACTTCTTTATCTTATCGCATCTGCACCTCGACATTATGTTTGTCGTATGCTATGTGCTCGCTTTCAAGCGTGTCCCAAAGTTATCTCATCTTAAAGCGGATAAAAGGATCCTTCGGTAAGTGAAAGGAACAATTGACTATGGCCTTTGGTATCCAAATGAGTAAATAACTTTGAACTTGTGGATATTCGGATGCGGATTTTGCGGATGCACACCGGATAGAAAAAGTACTAAATTCTCATATTTCACTGACATAGCCTTACCCCTCACGGTCGGTCAGTTAAACAACATAGTGTGGCGGTTATCACCCGGCGGAGGCCGAGTATGTAGCGGTTGAAATTATGTGGCTCAAGTTCTTTGGATGAAACAAACACCGGAGGACTTTGGGATCAAGTATAATCAAGTACCGGAGTTACGTGACAACATCTGCTTCTAACATCGCTAAAAATCCTAAAAACATTCTAGACTGCTACTGAGATCCGTCATCATTTCATCCTCGACTAAGTGTGCAAAAGGGAACATTGATTCAAGTTCGTGGGAACAAATGATCAACTTGCGGATATGTCTTTCACCAAACCACTACCCGAGAATCAATTTAACCGCATTAGCGAGCCGATGCTGATCTTTCTAGTACGATTATGTCTTCTTATGTCTTTTATGCGTTTGAATTATATGCATGCTATGTGTTTAATTGTGTCAAAAGCATTTTTTTATATTGGGATGATTTAGCCAAATGATAAAATTGTCCGGTTAAGTGGTGAGTGGAATTAGTGGGTTGTTGTGGATGTTAAGTGAAGGCGAATCATGTGTATCAAGGAAGGAGATGGTTGTTTTGTTGGGATTTTGGAATTGTCTCGGGTTGGTTCGTTGGTTGGCTGGAGGATGTATGGATGTATTTGGGGATTTGGTGTGATTGAGACCCCTATCGAGACTTCGCTGCCTCGATGAGGTCTCGAGAAGGAAGCGTAACTCAACCTCGGGTCATCGAGACCTCGCTCGATGGTGTCTCGATGCAAATAACCCCTATGCTCCGTAGCTCATCGAGACCCCCCCCTCTCGAATGGGTCTCGATGGCGTAATAATAGCCCATCTCACATACCCATCGAGACCCCCCTCCCTTCGATGAGTGCCCAGAGTAAAAACACTATATATAATTCCTCAACCGAATTTACACATCGCTAACACAAAAACACATCCTCTCAACCCTAAATCACCCCAAAACCGCCCCATTCCACCATTTTCAACCACAATTCATCCAAAGTTGTCTTTTTTATCACTTCAATTCACAAAATTACTACTCCACACACCCAAACACTCTCATTCTTCCCATAAATCTTCACTAAAATGGCCAAAACCTCAAATCCTACCAAAAAGAGGGCAAGAACCCAAAACCCCCAATCCTCAAACCAAGTGGTCATTTATCAAGGGGGAGTTCTAATCCACCCACCAAGCGAAAATTCCAAAACATTTTGCCATCGGGCGGTGGCAAAAAAGCGGTATGACGGGCAAACCAAATATCCTTGATGGGTATTTCTAAGTGACGGGTCAATTGAGGGTACACACTTCCGATCTCTACAAAGTCCAAAAAATGGGAGAAGTTTTTGGGTAAGTCATATGCTATTTTTCCGGATTGGGTGTACTTTTTTAATGAGCATGTGATTATTCAAACTCCTAGTAGCAATAGTCTTAACATTAAGTTGGAATATAATGGTAAGACATTGGAGTACAAAATGAGGAACTTTTAAGGACAATTTCGGTCAAGGCCGAATGGGTTTCTAGTTATGCATATGATGGGCTGCCTCCTATGAAGAGATTGAGTCGGCGTGCTCACGCGACCAGATGTTAAATAACGGTTGGAGATTTAAGAATGGATATCGTAAGAAGGGAGTTGTTGATACATTGCCGTGCCTACATTTGTATACGGGGGAGGCGAGATTTGCTAACACGTGTATTGTCAAGTCTTTAGTACCCGTCGGATCTCAAGATAGAATCCAAATGTAGTCATGGGAATTCTCCAACCTACAAATTCCTCAAGCCTCGAGAACGCATCAATCTTCCTATTCTTATTGCCTTCCACATGCGCCTATCCATGGGAAATACCAAGGTTACTTCTACCCTCCTCTACTGATTCTTAATCATCCACATTATGGAGTCTCGGGGGAGGATAGATTGGGTTTCCAAGAGGTACGCCTGATAAAGCCATGCCCACAGATCACCAAAAAGAGTACGTAAGACGCGGCACCATCGCTTATCACAACAATCGCCTTTGGTGGAAATGGGAAGCCAAATTGGCCCATCGGCAGGATAGAAAACAATTCTTGCTATGACGGGTGTGAAATGGTTTCTCGAGGTAGACGCATTTGCAGGATCCGTGTTCTCGGATGACGGCGATAACGATGATGGTGATTTTGACGACGCGACGGGATGATGATAATGAAGAAGACAGATGATAGTGATGGTGGTGAGGTGCCTATCACTACCGATGTTATTCATGAGGCGCCGTAGCAAAACCTTCCATAATCACGAGACAAGCTAAACGTAGTTTGAACGGAGGCAAAAAATCATCAAGACAATCGTCTACCCACGGCGGCAAGCCATTACTTCTCAAACAAAATAAGAAGCTCAAGAATTATGTCAAAGGAATAATGAAGTTCGCCCCATGTTTCGGGATGAGTAGCATTCAAGGCCAACAAAAAGTTCTTGGAAGATCTCGGACGATGCAGGCGACAGCCGAGGTTACTACCGGGACGAGGGTACTACTTTCACATCCGGCTTCTATCTCGGTATCAAGGTCTCGAGAGGACTACATTCTTGATGATGATGCGGGAGGGACGCGACGGGCCTTCTTCGGCGCGTAATGCGGTTCGAACATAAATTAGAGGACTTTGATGGCTTGACCTTTATGTTTTTATGCTTTGTTTTTAGTGGTGTCTTGTTTAGTGTTCGTTGTGCCCCCTTTATGACTGATCCCAAAGGTAGATGTGTATTAGACGATGCTTGTTATGGTTTATTGTTTTAGACTTATGAGGTTATGGTTTACTTATGATAGTTTGTTGGATGTTTTCTTAACTAATTCTTGTCATGCTATTATGTTCATCTATGTTGATATGTCATTCATGTGTGTTGTTGTTCTATTGTGCAAGAAAACATTGGGAATCTTATGTCGTAGGGGGAGCTGTTTACATTTTATATCTATTTTTCCCCTTAAGAGCAAGTCAATTTGTTATCATCAAAAAAGTGGGAGTTCATTAATAATGTAATTCGACTAAACCTTTTTTGAAGATAACAAATTGTTTAAAACGAACTAATCCCGTTTTCAAGTGAACGTGTTATTAGGTTTCTTCTTTAATAAGTTCAAGTGCTTAAAGGGTTGATCGGATGTTCGGAGGCTCAAGGTTGAGTCTAACAAACGCCAAGCTAATCAAGGAGCTCGTGGTTTTTATTGTTATAGGCGTTTGTAAGGAAACTCTACACTTTAGTATATGTTGTTTTAAGTATGAGAGTAATGACTTTATGTGTTTTAATTCGACTAGTTTTAAAATTGATAGTCCAGAGTTTCGAGAATTGGCTCGAAACGCATCCTTATCACGGAGAAAACGCGTACTTCATCGGCATCTCATCGGCAGGGCCGGGTTCGATCAGTGTCCTCGAGGATCGACCCCATCGAGAGGGTAGGGTCTCGAGAATAATGACGAGACTCCGAACCTCTCGATAGGGTCTATACAGGGCTGGCTTATAGCCGTTGCACCTGGCCCATCGAGGGCTCATCGAGACCCCCGGTCTCGAGCTGTGGCTCCGATGCTGCTGCCATTTTCAGCCTATTTTTGTGCACTATAAGCCCTTTCTATTTTTGGGAAAAACCCTTACTTTTGATCCATCTTTCAAGCATTTAATTTCTCTTAAATTCAAAAAGGCAAAAGTTAAAGCTCTCACATTTAATCTTCATCATCTTTAGTGGAGAGTTTCCATAATTGTGTGCTTATTGTTTTACTCATCCTTAATTGTGATTAGGTGGAAAATCCTTGTGTGGTGTAGCATAAGGTTTGCTATTCTTAGTTGAGAAGTTAAGGAAATCCCAAGAGCGAAGTCTCCTGGTTCCTAGTCTGCAGATTGTGTGTCAAATCCTTAACGTGAGCTGGGTCACTCGCTGTCGAGGCTGTGTGTTTGATAGTAGTCTTGGAGTGGAGTTGCTTGTGTGTAATCAAAACAATTCTTCAAGAGCTAGCTTATCCTTACCAAAAATCCCGAGGCTCGAAATGACGGTCGAAAGATTGTGGAACCGAAGCTCTCGTAAAAATCGTGGTGTATTACCCTCTACCTTATCTCTTTTCTCTCTAGTATTCTTGTTATTTTAGTAATCATATATTAGTTGTTTATTTCTTGACTAATCGTTATATAGCTTCGTAAGTTGGTCTATCGAATTAATTTAGCATTCATATAGCTCTTGTTAATTCCGCTTTATTAAATTAAAACTTGAAAAAGAGGAGAAACTTAACTTAAAACCATATTCATTCCCTCTAAGGTTATATTTAGGCTAACAACATGTTCTTTAAATTGATCATCCATCGACTGGGTGACTCCGTGTCCGTGGATTTGAATGAGCCCTTAACCTTGGGCGTCAATTCGCACAGTCGCTATACTTGCATCGTGAGCCTAGGTTTCGGGACATTTGCTATCTCGTGTGGTTATATGCCTTACCACGTGTTTCTTCGAGTTGCGCTGCTGAGTCTTTTCTGGAGGTTTAAGTGTTTTCTTTCATTTTTCAGATCACGGTGACGCCACCGGCGGTGACGCCAGAAGCACTCGCCACGCAGAGGCGCCGCGTAATCGCGGTACTCTGAGTGTGTTCTCGAGGCGGTAGACGGGCCGGGGTAGAGTCAGCCAAGCAGAAGTGAACCAAGTGCTGAACAACAGAGTTCGAGTACATCCCGATCCCCATTCGATCCTTCAAGTGCAGGACGAGTCGACAAGTTGTAGAGGATCCTGCACAAAGCTCGTATACCATCCTGGGCCGGGAGGTCGAGTTTTGCAGTGCAAGCTTTTCAACCGATTCCCCGGAGAGAGATCCCTCAAATTTCTTTGGAGTCGGGTACACCGATCGAGGCGATCGAGTTCGCTAGAGACTCGACATTTTCGAAACCGACGGGCATTGGCGGTGAGCCGAGGGTCGTTCGCTACCTGGCTGCATCGCATGCAGAGTGCTCTCGTGGATTAAGGGATAATCTACGGTTATCTATGACGCTAAGCTTGGTGGTCCGTGTCTGGGGAGTCATGAGCGTTATTCCCGAGAATTATCGCATTTAGTACCGCTATGGCCGCTTGTAGATCCGATTTTAATGACTCAGGTGAATTCTATCGCGATTTAGTAATGAGGCAATTTATCGAAGTTATGCCGCCGTCACTTATACCCGATTGAGGAATGTAAGATTAGCGTATTCCGTGACGGGCTAAGATGAGATCCGCCACATACTATCATCATGACCTTCTACCAGTTTTCATGAGTTGAAAAAATGCCGCGCTGGTGGCCGAGATGAGTTGGCCGAGCCCTGACAATGTGGGCAAAAAGTGGGACGAGTAGGGAGACGTTTGTGGCTAAGGGACCTCCGGGGCCGAGATTTCAAAGACAGAGATGGCTCAGCTGCACTCGTCCTGTCAGTCATTTCAATGCACCTAAGTAGTTCGTCCGAATTATTCGACGCCTTTTCTCGCATGCATTTTCCCTCGCTAGATCGGGCGGGTCTCGCAGGCGTATCCCTGTGAGTTCGAGCTGTGCTGTGTTTCCGCTGCATCCGCATCGGGTCATATGATACGGGATTGCTGTGGGTAGGAGATGCTCTGCTAACGTTGTCGCGCCTGACATACGGGCGAGGGATCGCCCTTCCTGCTACGCAGCGAGCCGCGCGAGTACTTCATCACGTGAGAGCCCGCGGCGGGTGGATATCGTGAAGAAAGTGACGCCCGAGGCCGCAGGCCGTAGCTGAGTCGAAATTGCCGTAGTGGCAAAGATTGCTGACCTAGTCGAAAAGTGGAGCTTAAGTGTGTCAAGTATTTGCAAAGCATTATCCAAATAGAAAGCTTTGTATTCCTCCCCTGCAGCGCGGCTGTGTACTTTAAAATTATGCGGGTTAAAAGCTAAAGTCTTGTTTGATTCAGGAGCTACTCATTCCTTTATATCTCTGGAATTCTCCCAACATATTCCTATAACTCGAGAAATTCTTGCCATACCACTTCTAATTTTAACGCCGGTAGGGAAGTTTGTTAAGATTGATGAGGTACTTAGAAACTGTCCCTTAAGTATTGAGAATCAATGTCTGGAGATAGATCTACTTCCTTTTGAGATGAATGATTTTGACCTTATTTCGATGGATCGTTGTGAGACATCATGCGTTGATAGATTATCATCTTAAGAAGATTAAAAAATATCTAACCGGAAGATCTAAGATTTATTTCTAGGGTGATAGAAAAAAATTCTTTCCTCTTTGTCTCATTTCTCGCTTAGTTGTCCATAAGATTTTTGAAAACGGATGTATCGGGTATCTTCGCCCATGTTGCTGGACAAGTGCGAGTGAAATTGAACCAAGAGAGGCGCGTGTCGTGAAAGCGAGTATGTCGATGTGTTTCCCGAGGAGTTGTCGACTTCCTCCCGCGGTAGTGAAGTTTTCCATAGAATTACTTCCCTCGGTACTACTCCGATTTCGTGGCACCTTATAGAACGGCTCCTCGCAGTCAAGCAGCTTGAAGACTTACCAAAGAACCGTTGGATAATGTATTTGTTCGACGAAGCAGTGTTCACCTGGGGTGCTCCTTGCATTGGCCTGCCAAGAAGCGACGATCTCTGGTTGTATTGACATAAAAGTGTGTGAATAAAGTAGCAATTAAGAATCGAGACTGGCTGCCAGATTTACTATCCGCTTGATCAATCGGTGGATGCCCGTATTTTCTAAGATTGACTTGAGGTCGTTACCACGCTTGAGGATTAAGGAGATGATGTATCAAGTCGGCATTTAGAACAAGATATGGGCACTTTGAGTTTTCGTGATTCCGCTTGTTGACGAACGACTCAAGCAACATTTATGGAGCTTATGAATCGGGCGTTCCACTCTTATTTGGATAAGTTTGTGGTGGTGTTTATAGATGACATTTTGATATATTCTAGTAAATAGGAGAGCAATGTAAGAGCACTTCGAGAATTATGCCGAGACCCGACGAAATATATCAGTATGCTAAATTTTTCAAGTGAATTTTGATCGAGATATATGCGCTTCGGCCGCGTGATTTCGCCAGAGAGGGTATTAGTGGTTGTGATCCTCAAAAAAAGTTAGTTGTGATGAATCTGGGAATGACCCACAACTCATTACTCAAACTAGAAGTTTCGGGTCTAGCGGATATTATCAGAGGATTTATACAAGACTTCTCGACATTGCAACGCCTATGACCAAGTTGACCAGAATGGAGTTCCATTTGTTTGAGTGAGTGGATCATGGAACGTGTTTCAATGAGTTGAAGAAAAATTGACTACCGCCCAAGGTCGCCTCTTCCGCCGCATGCATGGTTATGTTTTTTATAAAATATGCTTCACATCGTGGGTTGCGCATTTCAATGCAACATGGTAAGGTAGTAGCTTACGCATCGCGATAAATTCCTCGAAAAAATCATGAGAAGAGTTACCCAACTTACGATTTGGAGCTAGCCGTTAAATCGTGTGTTTGCACCTTTGGGATTTTGGAGGCACTATTTGGTTATATGCCTATATTTTTACCTACCAAAGAAGTTTGAAGTATGCCTAAAGAGATTTAAACTGAGGCAAAGGAAGAGGGACGGAGTTTAATAGCCATTATGACGTGTCCATCAGGTATCATCCTGCATGTGCGAATGCTGTAGCCCTCGAATGAAACGAAACAACTTCGGGGTTAATTTTGGAAAGAGGGATTTGATGGCGGTTTGTTGGGTGCAAATAAGAGTTCGACCGGTTCTTTCTGATCGAATACTCATGGGCAATGTAAAGATGCAGGTTACGGAAGATAATCAAGAAGTGAAAAGGGAAGTAGATCGGATCATGGTAAAGAGATTTACGGAGCCCTTACAATGCAAGGTAGTTGTTCATGCCGTATTCTCGAGGAAATTTAAAAAGGAAATTCTTGATGAGACTCATAATACCCCTTATAAAGTAATGCATCCGTGTACATAAGATGCACGGATTTCCGAGGTTGTTTTATCGCGGATCTGGATGAAAAAGAGAGATCATGGAGTCAGATCAAATGTTTGACTCGCCAACAAGTAAAGATCGAACACACATCCAAACAGGTTATTGCAACCCCTTCCTATTCCGTGAGAGTGGACTTTGGGAGCATATCATCACCATGGATTTTATTTTCTAATTCCGAGCACGCCGGTAAAAGCAAATCCATGGTATTAAAGTATAAGTACGTAATTTAAACGGCTCATTTCAGCCAAATAACTCTGACTCACGGCCCAAAAGCCAGCTAAGGTTGTATGTTGATCGATTGTATTTATCAGACGATACCCATCCACGCACGTATCGACGCCAAATTGAATCTTTATTTTTGGAAAGGATTCTGCAGGCACGGGGTCGTAAGCGTTACCTGAGTACATTGGCTTCATCCATAGTTAGATGGGCAATCGGAGAGGACAATTCCAACATTGGGAGGATATGTCATGGGCTTCATAGGTTGAATTCTCCAAAATCAAATTTTACGAAGCTGCCTAAAATGGAGTTCAATGTTATAATTATAGTTTTCATGCGTTACTTAATGGGATGGCACCATTCTGGAGGCATTATACGGGCGGGCGGGCGCCGAGAGTCCGGCCTTGTCGGAAATCTTAGTCGTGGCAAAGAAAGTTTATGGTTCCCGAAGTTAGTGGAAAGACGGGGTGGAGCAGATCGTTTGGCAACAACATCCTAAAACCGCATTGTGATAGACAAGTAGAAAACATGTTGATCGCCGCCGAGTGCATTTGTCTCTTCTGCCGGTGATCAAGTGCTTTTGAGGATATCTCCATGGAAAGCGGAAGAAATTTTACTTGAAGGGCGGGAAGTTGCAGTCCCCGCTTATACTTCCGACCGCTTGAGAGCTCAAGCAGAGCTGATCCAGTAGCTTACTGCTTATGCCGCTTCTCCTGGATCGAATAGAATTCATAATATTTTCCATGTGTCTTGCTTGAGTAAAGTATATTCCATGAATCTCCTATATCCTCGAGCTCAACCAATTGAGCTGAGAGGACCTACGCATGAGGACAAACCTAAGTGAAAATTCCTTCATCACAGGTTATGTTACGAACAAAGCTGTGCTCTTTAGTAAAGGTGTCAGGGTTTAAACCAACGAGCGGAGGAAGCCACGTAGAACGCAGAGGAAGACGCCGAAATCGATATCCGCAGAGATCTTTTTCGGGAATAGAATGTTATTTAAAACATGTGCTATAATATGTTAACATGCGATTTATTATGAGGACGAAAAGTTATGATTGAATAATGTGATATAACTCATGTGGTACGAGAATAAGAGTTGGATGATGGTGATGCTAAAATATTTGATAAGTTGAATCGGGAAACTGGGCGCAGTAAAGTTGTCGAAAGCAAAATTACGAGGACAAAATTTTATTAGGTGGGTAGATTGAAACAACCCGCTACGCCTAATCGACAAATTGTATTATATATATATCGGTTGGTGGGCGATCCTTAGGGCCAGTCTAAATACTTTCGTAGTAAAATCGATATACCGAGACTCAAGATACGGGTTGTAATTTATGTAATGGAAAGTAATATATTTGGATTCGCTTTTCATTAAGATTTAAACACGAATTGGGAGAAATAAAACCACAACCAAACGGGACTTAACTCATTTTCTAAATATCCCACCACCATCATCATTTCATACTTATCACAAACTCCACCAACCCCTTTCGCCTCCTTGGCCAAGATTCCATTCTCCCCCCTCCCCCTTGAAATTTTTTCTTCCATTTCTTCCATTCCTTTGTGGCTCAAGATAAAAAAGTTGGTTTATCTTCCTACCCTCATCCTTCTCTAGGAAACAAGCGTAAGAAAGTCAATCTTTGGGGATATTTCACGAGATTCGAGATAGTCAGTTTTTAGTTGAGTTTTCTTGCTAATTGCTCTAAATTATACAATAAGTTCTTAGACCTTGCAAACTAGTTGATTTAGAGTTAAATTTGGAACCTTTAGCAATACGTAACTGAACGAAGTAGCTACCAG